>JAYJMH010005764.1:0-26144 GCA_036873815.1 Phacellophora camtschatica | reverse complement strand
CCCCCCCCCCCCCCCCCCCCCCCCCCCCCCCCCCCCCCCCCCCCCCCCCCCCCCCCCCCCCCCCCCCCCCCCCAAGAGGGAATCAGTTATGTAAATGGCCTTAACATTTAAAAACTGTCTCAAAAGTTTTGTCCAGGATTGTAGCTTTATAACTTTTGATAATGTTGGTCTGGTCTTAGATTTTTTCTAACAGTGGTGCATTTGTATGTAGTTGATTTGACAATTTCTGTCTCTAGGATCATATTGAATTCAGGATACATTTACGATTTGAATTCTTGATGCTTGGTCTTCAGTCCATTATGGATAAATTACGGAAACTTGAAAATGTAACACTTGACAGGTATACTTACCTTTAAATTAAACTTAATATGTTTGTTGTTAGTCACTTTTTAAATGCTTAAGAAACTTTTAATGTATGTAATGTTTGCATTTTTCGTACTTCATCACAAGCAGTTTGGGAACCAAATTATGGGTTATAATATGGAGTGCTATATGTCATCATCATATGCATGCTTTGTTCTTAAATTTACAACATTTTCCTGCGTAAAATTAATTCTGCTTTAGGTATATGACAAATGGCTTTAATGATCTGTTCTTATCAACTTTCCATCTCTAGAATTTCGGTTCTGTAGTATTTCTTGAAAGAAGGGATGAAAATAAACGAACATTTTATGAAAATGTATTCAAGAGGGTTTGAAAATTTACTAAACTTTCAGGACATTTAACAGGATTTTAAAATGCATTACATTTCTTATACAGGCATTTGGATTTCTTTGATATGATCAGATCGGAGGATGAAAGTGAGTTGGCAAAGAGATACGGTGTGGTAAGAATCATTTCAGCATTTAAACGCATTTTATCTGTGTTTTAATTGTTTCTTAGTTTATACGTATATGCATTTTTTCATTGGTCGACACAAATAGAATGAAACAGCACATGAGTTCTCAGTGATAAACAACATGGAGATATGAAGAAATCCGCAAATTTAGTTCATATCGTTGCAAATTACTTTTGATGGAGATGATTACTAACTCAGATTTATTGCCAATTTTGAAGACATTTACTTTTTACTTATCACTTATCTAATCTTTCATTTTATCTTCAAACAATATGATCTTGCAGCGATGGGAATTGTGTTTCCCAACATTCGCGTATACTTTCTGGATTTAATTTCAAAATGCAATATTGGTTATTACTTTTTGAAACCACAGCAATTTTTGTAATTTTAACAGATTTTTCTCGTGCAACATATTTTTGTTTTGCTTATTCATATCCGAGTTGTCCACTATTTTGCATGTTTGGCTGATGACGTAATTTTGTTGCACAAACTCAGAAAATATGCAAAGTTAATCATGTCTCAGCAGTGAAATTAATTCCTAATGGATCTTTTTTAAAGTGCTTGCCTTTCTAAGCATCGTTGTTTGTTTCTAGACATTTAATAGTCCATTCATGTGGCTCACATACGGAACTTTTTCCAAAACAAAATGAAGCTATCTTTCTGTTCATTTGTGGGGACATTGCAAACAAAATTACGCCATCAAACAATACTTTAAAATGGTGGATATCTTGAAAACGAGAGACGATATCGGACAAATTTAAACGGCATTCTTCATCACTTTACGATGCTATTTATTTGCATATAAAATTATAAAATTTTCAATTCATATCTCTTTCAAGTTGTTTCGTTTCGTCTGTGATATAATCTGTCGCTGTAATGATTATATTCTCAAAAACTCCGGGACATGGAAGAGGTGACTGTGCGTCACTCTAAATATGTGACTGCTTAGATTTGCTACACGATTCCTTGTTTCACTGCGTCCTCTGATTTGTTAACGTCACTCATGTCAAGTGACAGCGCAGCAGAAAATGCTGGTGGTTATCTTTAAATAAGAATTCGAAGTGTTATTTCAACATGTTTGATATCATGATTCCTATGCCCCAATTTGCTGATTAAAGTGTGTATTCTATGTATATGTAGATATTGTTTTGTAATAGCATTAATTTTTTCCATAGCCACAAATCGATGCGAAGAGTGCAAGCAACATGTTGGATGTTTTGAAGCAAAAGATCGGACATACAACGTGTTATGCACATTTATTATCGATTTTTCAACATTTACTTTTGCTACCAAGTAAGTAAATATTTACGTTTCAAGAAGAGTAATACATTCGTTAAAGTACACGCCTAGGCCAACCATTTTGTTAAAGATAATTGAATAAACCTATTTTTACCATGAGTTTTTCCCCCGTTAAATTGATTTTTATTAATTGTTTTCTTTAGCCGACAATAAAAAAGGAGCAATTGAATATTGGAGGTTGTTGGACAGAATCATTCAGGAAATTATTCTACAGCAAGACGGCGGTACCGACCCTGACGTATCACCCGTTGATTTGCATGTTAAATATATTATTGAAAGGTTAGATATTTCGAATACATTACCTCCTTTTTCAGAAAGGGTCAAAGCTTGATACCAAATGAAAAGTTGTTATGTGTTGTGTAGCAATTTTTGAAATTGAATGCTATTTTTGGCATCTTAAGCCTTAAATCAAATGTGCCGAACATCTTAAGTCAAATGTGCCGAACATTTTGCCGAACACTGAGTTTGGAAAATTTTTAAAGTTGGTAAATGTTCGACCGAAGGGTGGTCAAATGCACCGAACATTTCACCAAACATTTTGACAAACAAAATGTGCTTTCAGAGAAGCGAGGTGACCAGACCAGTGCTCCAAAATCGAAAATAGAACAGAGTTTTAATAAAATTGCAGACTTTGAGAAAAATTAAGACACTAGAAGCATTTTCAACAATTGCATTGTATAAATAAAAAAAGAAAGTTATAAATAAAATAAAATAAAATTGTTTGATTAAATGTTCAGCAGGGTGGCCAAACGCATCCAACATTTCAACAACGTTGAGAAAAGAGGAAACGTTCGTTGATGTTTTTAAAGTTCATAAAACAACGTCGAACATCATCCAACGAGTTTTTATCACCGAACAAGGTGGTCAAACGCACCGTACTTTTCACGAAACATCAATGTTGAATATTGTTCGGTGAGATGCTGGACGCGTTTGATCGGGGTTTTACCAAAAAATAATTGATTATCATTTTCATATCTTTAGCATGATTTATGATCTGAACTCAAGCACTTTCAGATACAAGAATATTTTAACGTATTTTTATTCATTTCAATTAGGATGACTATGGATGACTTTAAAGATGACAGTGAGTTTTTGTTTCTTTATTTTTCTACATAACAACTTCTCAGAGACCCTTTACATGAGAACCGATATGAAATTAATTTAACGCAAAATCTCATGCCGGCCCGAGTTTCATGCTTGCTGCTGGTATGATTCACTGTTTGTTTTTTTACATGTAAGGCAACATGAAAAATTCTTCCCGGCATGGGTTACATGTTTGGACTCATGTAAATAGTCTCTCGGACGTTATATATCTTTCTCTAATTATTTAACTCTTCACAATTGATTAAATCTAGGGTTTGGTGTTATATTTGATTTAAACATGAAGCAGAAAATATATTATGTTGTGCTCACGGCATTTTTGCGAATGGTCTTTGTTTTCCAGCACCTAACAATTAAAAAAGTGCAGTTCTGACTGGAATCAAGGCCTTAAATTCAATGACAAACTGCTTTGTTTTTTATGAATAGAGAGGTTTCCACTACAAGTGGAAAATGTAAATTAATAACTTTTATTTTCTCTCAATTTTCTTTAGTTTTTTGTGGGGTTAACTGCAAAGTAAGAATTATTAACAGTTATGCTACAAGTGTCATAATTCTAGTCTGTGGTGTTTATGTTGTCGTATTTGTATTAGGCATTTATTTAATGGCGTCTAATACAAAATATTACTTATTCTTTGATCAGTTTTGCTGTTAAAGTATATATGTTTTAAAAAATTATATGTAGATATATATAATTAGTTTCGTTTAATCTAAATATAAAAATGAAAATAAACAACATTTGTTGCTTTTAGGTGGTGCAAAGTTAGCAAAACGAGAACAAGAAACGGTAAAATTTATTTTTGAATTTTGTCTCAACCGGATAACCGAATTTATATTCTTAAGAGCAGGGCGATTTTTTCTAAGCTTAGAAGGGGTACAGTAGTCTGTAGAAATACCAATATATTATTAATAGAGAAAAGATGGGAAATCCATATCCCCTTTCCCATAAGTTATATAATAGATTAAACACGGATTAATTTACAAAGTTTTAAATCTGATCCTCCTTTACAACACAATGCAAAGAGTCAAAGTAGTTACTACTTGTGATTACTTCATTATTACATGGGTGGTGAATTTGTTCAAATTATGCGAAGGCCCACAGGAAAATTACAAAAATAGTCATTTGTACTTTATATTTGAAAGGTTTTGTGTTTGTTTTCGTTTCAGAGTGAGCTGCGGCAAACAGCGGAAAAGATGGCGGATAAATTAGAGAAAGAAACGAAAGCACTGGAAGAATCTAACAAAAGAATCGAGGAATTAACGACACAAATAAATGACTTAAATAACAAGGTATGCATTCTAGTACCTTGCTTCCGTTACTCGACAAGAGGCTGTGATAAAATAGCAGCCTTGTTCCCTATGTTCCCATGGATAATAAAGAAATACCTCTGGAACCTCGTGCTTCTAAATTTAAATTCAATTTTTTTTCTCGTAATTGAACTCGTCCCGAATTTAACGTTCCTTATTACACATTGTGGTATATATATACTATATTCATATATTTATTCTTAATGAATCCTACCTCGTACCCAGGGCTATTTTATACAATACCCTCCTGGTACCTACCTGGCTTTCATACGTTTTCATTGGTGTCTGAGAAACCAAAAGCATCAACATTCCTCTGAATCTCGAGTGATTGCGAAATTTGAATATGGAAAACGGACAGCCAAAGTAGACAGAAAAATGAATTCTTTTGATGTGGCACAAATTTATGAGCTTGCAAAAATGTACGAGCTTGCAAAAATGTACGAGCTTGCAAAAATGTACGAGCTTGCAAAAATGTACGCAAAATTTGCAGGTAGAAACCGGGGGTATTTTTTCTGAATGAAATAGCCCTGAGTACGATATTGTAATGAATCTAATATTCGTTTTAATTTGACATTAATTAATATTAATTAATTAATTAACATAATTAACGCCTGTGCTTAAATTTCGTTAGTCTTTCTTTGAATTTGTAATAAGGAATGTGTATGTAAAATAAAGACCATTTTAACAATCCATTGAACACGCAATTTAATTGATTTATTTCAGCTCAATGTTGAGGCAGTAAATCGGCTACGTCTTGAAGATATCGTCAAACAAGTCGGATCATCGATTCCAGATGATGCCAAGATTTCAAACTTACAGAGCATGGGGGCACTCATCATGCAACCCTTATCACCTTCACAAACCGTGTCCACGTCTCCCGTTCCACCTCCTGTTGCACCGCCGCCAGCACCTCCTTCTTTGTTTGGGGTACCAGGGGCACCACCTCCACCCCCACCAATGGGTAAGTTGCATAAAAATTATGTTGGGGAACATTCAAATTTAGTCTCATATGTTAAAAATTATGTTAAAAATAACGTTAGTTTGATATAAGTTTTATTTATTCCAGTATTTTCTTTTAAAATATATTTTGTAAATGTATTTTTTATTGGGAACTTAAATCTGTGAAACTTACTTACTTTTGATTTGGGGTGTCGCAAACTTTCTCAGAGGTTTAGCTCTTTCGTGCCCGGATTTAATTTAACTTAACATGCAAATCCTTTGAACGTTATATTTTTCAGGGGGTACCACATACACCTTACCTTACCTTGGTCGATCTCCCGATGAATATTACTTAATTATACCAACTTTATTAAAAAGATAAACTTACGTTAAAATATTTGAAAGTAATGTAAAGTTCTGCCCGCATTTACCTCCTGGAAATATGACGTTTTACGTTGTCTCTCAATAGGCCATATGGCCCTTCAAGGGGGTGAAAGGGTTAAGGCTAACTGGAACGGTAGGCACTAGGCAAACTATTTTTCTGTTACAAATTAGCATAATGAAATATATATTCTTAATGGCCTATAATTAACTCTTCTCGTCAACGTAACCTGCGTTAAGGTGGGGCTACGCCAAGG
The DNA here is from genome assembly GCA_036873815.1 of Phacellophora camtschatica. Classification (NCBI taxonomy): domain Eukaryota; kingdom Metazoa; phylum Cnidaria; class Scyphozoa; order Semaeostomeae; family Ulmaridae; genus Phacellophora; species Phacellophora camtschatica. The sequence continues at coordinate 20,024 of JAYJMH010005764.1, read as the reverse complement.
CGGCAGAGAAAAATCCTCTTCACTTTTTATGAATAAAAATAAAATTTTCTTGTTACTAACGTAATTTAAAAATTTCTCATCCGTCAGTACCAGTTTGTTACGAATTGGCGAAATTTAATCCCTGAACAAAAGGGTTAAGCGAAGCTTCATTTTTTATGTGGTATATAATGGAGTAAATTGGAACCGAATAGGCGAATGCTGGGTACTTGTCTAGAAACACATTTAGTAGGTTCCTGTTGTAGATTTATGTTGTAGGTTCCTGTTGTAGCTTCCTGTTGTAGATTTGCTGAATGTAATATATTTAAAGGGATTCAGAAAAACCGTTCTTTAAATATTTGTAGATGTATGATACATAGTTGTTTCACAAACGTTTAATTGAATTTTATGATATTTATTGAGAGTTCATTGTTTCAGGTGGTTTTTTTGGAAAGAGAAAGAACAATCTTCCGAAACCGTCAAATCCTCTCAAGTCATTCAACTGGTCGAAAATTCCTGATGTGAGTGTTTCAAGTTGCAATTTTAGATTAGTTTAGAGGGGCGTAAATACAAACAGCCAGGAGCGAACTGGCAGCATTCTGGAGTCCCGGGCGTTTCATCGTTAAAAGGGCTCCAAATTTTTTGCAAACAGCAACTAAAGCATTGTTTTAAGCCAAAATAGGTTCTATTTTTATTATAAAGAAAGATTCTGAGACACTGAGCAGATTTTAAGGTTATAGTGAGAAGGAGAAGTGACGATGTAGAGCTGGACATTTTAAATTAGCTTTAAACCTTCAAATGACAATTGGTTAGTTTTTCATTCGTGTATTTTAAAATTAAATTTCACTTTTTTCCCCGCGCAGCAAAAAATTAAAGGCACACTTTGGACTGAAATAGACGACAGTGAAGTAAGTTTTATTCTTAACATACTGTTAAACATTCAAACGTGCAAACAATTTTCACGTTTAATTTCTATATATTAAATTCTTTCAAACTTAATAATACATTTCTTGATTTTTATTGCTTGTTTTAATCATTAAATTCTTGATTTTCAACAACAATATTTTCTGCTTAACTTTCAGATTATTCCACGACTTGATTTTCGTGAAATTGACATCACTTTTTCAGCTTACCAGAAGAAGGAAGTACGTAATTTTTATGTTTGATATATATATTTAAACAAAATGTTTTGTGTATTGTAGGCTAAAATTCTCAAAATTTCTATGGTCTCGTATTTTAGATAAACAATTTATTGGGCATAACATTTTTTAATTCAAACGTTTATTGCCTCTAAAAGGATAATTTTGATCATTATTTGTCATTTGAAATGCCTAGCACTTATGTTACCTGGTTACCAAACGACTACATCCAGAAGAAGCTACTCTTTTAGCAGGATCGGGAAAAATATGCCTATAAACAGATGGCTAAACGTTGAAAGTAGTTACGTGTATCAACAATGCAGGCTCAAAAAGCGTTCCAGAATCCAATAGAGTTCCGCTCTTTGTTGAAGAAACGATTTTAGATCGTTTTCAACATCTCTTAATCTAATTTTATCAAGAGAAATTCTAAATTTTCACGGTAGATAAGAATGAATATGATGATATCCAGCTGATTTTCAATTGAAATTTATTTTGCAGAAGGAACATGAAGATGAAGAGGATTTCAAAAAAGTGGTTGCGCAACCTAAAGAATTGTCTTTCATTGATAATCGTAGAGCACAGGTAAAGTTTAAAAATTTGAGAGAATTTCTAACAAGATTGGGGACGGTGTTTTTTAACTAAGATTTATTGTATTCGATGAATGAATTTTAGCTGTATACATTTTCAATTCCATACGCAACACAATCAGCCTGTTCCTTTGACAATCAAAAAGTCCTGATTACATTGTTTTAAATATCACCTTTGTCTCATTCAGAAAGCGATTCGATGCCTCTGGATAATTTTAAATCGATCCTGGATTGGTTTTATCGCGAAAAGGAAGGACTGAATGTATCTTAGAAAAAAACTTTTTGAGATCGACAAATCACAACACAACATTTTTATCATGTAAAGATTTTAATGTCTGAATAAAACACCTAATAGACATATTCGGAAATAAAAGTCGTTAATTTTTCCAATAAGTTCAAAAACCGTTTAAATGTTTTTGGGGTCCTTTGGGAGAGAAAGATGCAAGAGTAACCATTCCCAGTGGAAATACAGGAATAGCCTCGAGATCAGGCTCCGTTTTCGAAAAAGTTGATTATTTGGATGTTCGTCAATATGCAATTTTCGACCCATTATTTGCCGGCCATAGCGTCCCTAACAAGCAAGGCAAAATGGCAGCTGAAACGTAACTGAAATTTTACTGATCTCCTTTGTGCAATTTATGTTTACGCAAGAACCAATGAAAAATAGTAACAAACAATAATAAACTATATCCGCGTACTAAACAATGCTAAATAGAATAATAAATTTAAAATTAATTATTTTATTTTCACATATGATTGTTCTCGTTTCAGAATTGTCAAATTTTGCTGTCGAAAATGAAATTGTCAAATGAAGATATTGTAGATGCAATTCTTTCAATGGATGACGAAGAAATATTGTCAAAAGATGTGCTGGAACAAATGTTAAAATTTATACCTTCACCTGATGAGCAGAATTTGTTAAATGGGCATGGGGACCAACTGAACATGTTTGCAAGGGCTGATCGATTTTTATATGAAATGGGCCGGTTCGTAATTCTTTTGTTTGAGTATTTTTTGTGTATGTTATTTTGTCTAATACTTTCAACCCGAGAAGGCCATATTGCTCAATGTGGACAAAACTTTATAGTAATAAAGAAAGTTTAACTTAAGTTTGCTATTTGAATTAAGTTGATTTGTGAGCACTATTCTCTGGAAAGTGAAACTTTATTAATGAGATTTGCCTATTAATTAGAAATAACTCAGGGAATAAAAGGGTTAGCAAGTAAAGATAAAGATAAAAACAGTTGTTTGTTTTTAAGCTTGGAAAGTTTTATTTTTCGACATGTGATGACGATGATGCGATGTGAAGGCGCGGATCGTCCAACGCCAACCCAAGGCACGCGGATCACTCCTCTCCACGCTTCCTGTCCAGCTTTGGGGTCCTCAGTTCTGCAGTACTTCTTGCTCTCGCATCACGTCACAACGTGTCCACGAAGTTTGCACATTTTCTCCCCCGCCTCGTGGTGCCCTTCTTTGGCTTCTATGAGATGAGTTGGCTTGCTGCTTGCTCTGGATGCCTTGCACAATGTCCGGCCAGTTTCATCCTTCTTTCCCATATTTGTTTGTCGAAGGTCTGCGTAGAGGTCTATGTTCTTGATGTGGTCCTTACAACTGACATTTAGCGTCATCCGCAGCATTAGTGTGTATACATCCTCAATATTTGGACATGTATTATGAAGATTACACAAATGCACTCAACTCATAATTTTCTTCCGAAATATTTTTCCTTCTTACGGTTAAGTACTCAATATAAAATTAAACTTGCCTGGTTCTAATGTGCAAGGTGCTACATTTTATTATTCTCAGTTAATTTTCAATATTTTTTGTTTATTTACAATTACATTAACAACCACTTCGTCGGTTGTATTTTTGACAACTACTTTCTTTCTTTGCAGGATTCCTCATTACGAGCAAAGGCTGAAGGCCTTGGTATATAAAAAGGCTTTCAATGAGCGACTTTTGGAGCTTAAACCTCAAGTGCAAGGTAAGACACAGTTAAAGTCAAATTACACAAATAACTAGCCTGCGAGTATTGTACTAACAGAATCTCCTGAAATTTTAAAAATAACATTTTCAATAACATTTGAGAGCCTTTCATCACAAGCAGAAGATAAATATTTCTGTGAGAGTTTTTCAAGATGAAATGAATCAAGGTTTAATTTACGCCTTCGATACTTTTTTTTCTTCTTAGTGAAAACTGGTGATGATTGTTTTTATTCAAGAAATATATGATATATATATAAACAGTATTTTGTTTAAAGAGTACCTTTTTTAAGTGAGCGCTTAAAAAAACTCTAATTATCGTCCTTTCTCAAATGAACATCCCTATTTGCTATGTTTATGGATGAAGAAGGCTACGAACCCCCCCTTTTTAACGAGTGCCCTCTTTAATGGTTATATTCTTGGGTGAAACTAATAGCAATGATCACTACGGATGAAGAGTGAAAAATTGTGATTATTCGAAGTTGTGTAAAAAGAAATTCTTTATATTTACGGTCATGTTTAGATAATTTTTTGATTATAATTTATTTTATATCTGCCCCTCTTGTGTAAGCTACTTCATTTTGAAGTCGAGGATTAAACGAGTTCTTCGGGCACTCGTTTGAGAGAATACGCTGCTTCATTTTGGTGATATTTGGGTACTTTATTTCAGCTGTACAAAAAGCATGTAAAGAACTCATTCGAAGTAAAAAGTTACGGAATTTGATGCAAATTGTTTTGGTTCTTGGCAATTACATGAACAGAGGACAAAGAGGAAATGCGGCAGGTTTGTGTTTGATAGCTTTTTGATTGCATTGGGTACCCACGAATAAGATAATCACACTCTACCTCCAGCCTATTGTGTTATACCATTGTTAATTTCAATTGTTTTCCTGGAAAATCAACGTAAAAAAAGCTTCTTATATTGGTGTGTCTTATTTGTGGGTACCCACTGTATGTCAAAATTACTTTTTGGAATTAGATTTACATTCTATTTTTTAATTCACTATAGGTATCTATACATATATTTATTATTTATGTTTAATGTCAATAACTTTTTTAAATTGTTAAATTTTTTGTGTTTTCATTTGCATGCTATTAAAACAGTGGTGCTATTAAATTATATAGCAGTGCATGCTATTAAATCCAGATTATGTATTGGTGGGGCAAAGCAAAAAAAAAAAACAATACTAAAGGTGATAAACCCAGAGGGGTGCACACCATGAAATTAATTTTCTAACAATTTGTAACAAGCCAAGAAAATATCTCCACAATCTAGAAAGAGGCCGAGGTGGGTTGCCGTGTTTAAAACTACATTGATACTCAATCGATATTTTTTTTACTTTAAAACTACAGTGATCGATCAATACTTATTTGTTAATTAAAATTGTTTAATTTATTCTACAAATTTACTTCTTCCAGGATTCAAACTGACAAGTCTCAACAAAATTATCGACACAAAATCAAGCGTGGATCGAAAAATTACCCTTCTCCATTATTTATTAGATTTATTAGAACGAAAGGTACGTGTTTAGATTTCTTTCAGAAAGTTTGACGTATGCTTTTGTTAACTCAATAGTTTTCAGTTTTTACCCATACGGTTATTGTCTTACCCATGCAGTAAATTAAAATTTTTAAGTTTAGTTTTTAACAATCAATGAGTAACATCAAAAACATTTCGTAGCATATTAGGTAATATTTTCATCGTTAGACTCGATCAAATCCATAGCCTTTTTTGGGACACCCGGTATTTATTTATGTTGTCTGCTTGGCTTTATGAAATTTTTTATGTCGTAGTTTTCAGATGTATTCAAATTGGAAAATGATTTACCGGATGTACGACCAGCTGCAAAAGTCAGGTAATTAAATATCATGCTATTAAAAATAGAACAATGTATTACATGTTCAACAGTGTTAATCGATTTATGATGTGAATAATAAAAGTTCATGAACTATTTCAATTTCGGAAAGGTCAGGTTCTATGCTTTATTAATGAATAGTATTGGTTGCCGCTGTATGAAATGAAAGGAATGACTTTAGCGCGGTCTTTTTGACATCATCCATGAGATTGTTTTCGCCTTAAAATATCGAGAAAAATTCACGATCATCTGGTTTTAAGCCTGGTTCTCATGAATCGTAATTCATCGACGATGATCGCTTTCATAACAATGAAATTAAGTCAAGCAAATAACGCCGATGGCATCATCAGTTAAAACTTATGAAAAGCGGGTTGTCTTAAGTATCGGGGATTTTCAAAATCTAAAAATTTTGAATTCAAAGCTCACCGATGTCTTAAGACAGAATTTTTTTTATGAAAACCAGACATTGTCGATTATTTTTGCAATTACACGCAAACATTTAGCTGTATCCAGACTCCTTGTTGCTCTTGCGATATTACGATTGCGATATGCGATGTATGAGCCACCTTAAGGATGTCTTAAGGATCGGCGATCATTGCTCGCCGATGAATTACGATTTACGAAAACCAGACTTAAGTGATTGCACAAATTTTAAATGTCGAAACTCGTAACTAGATGTAAAAATATAACAAGTTCATTTCAGAACATTTTAAAATTGTCAAATGTTTGAGACACCCTACCTTGTACTATATATAACCATTTTTGCTGTTACAATTATAATATAATTTTTAATGTTACAGTTAAACATTATTTTCATGAATTGGTTCATTAACCTTTATTTTGGTGGCCCTTAAGCTAGAATCTAGCTAAGCTCCAGCTTTATGGGGCTGTATTGAACACTGTTTTTTATATAGTAAAATGTTTCAAGTATTCCATAAATAAATTGATTGATTGATTTAAATCATGTTGATTGATTGATTGATTAAGTCGATACCCTTAGCGTATATGCTCGTTAGTGAGTGGTAGCTAAGTAATATACAGATATAGATACAGATTGATTAAGTCGGCTTGCTGATGCTACCTCCTGCGTAAGAGATTTTTAGATATGATTTTCTTGTGAATTGGATATATTCTAGGGGGTGTAAAAATATTTATGTTGTAATATGCATCGCTAAATACTTGTGAATTAATTTGTTTTATTTGTGTTTACAGCATAGGTGATATACAGAAAGAAGTCAACCAATTGAAATCTGGGTTAAAGGACCTAGAAAGAGTATGTGTTATTATCGGTTTTTAATTGAACGAAAAGTAATCTCGTATTAATATGTCATAGTTGTGGAGGTAAAAGATTTGAAAATTCACATTTTTTCCTGTCATACTCAGTCGTTTTTTTTTCACTTGGATGCTGTTGAAACATGATTTTAAACACCATACACAGGTATGATATCATAAAACCCTGAAAATAAGCTTTTTACTCATTGATAAACTTTTTTCCATATAAAGGGTCATCAGATCCTTACCACGAAATAGTTTTTTTTTGTAATTGTAAATTTGTATAGCACTGTGCCAAACATAACAAAGGCAGATTTTGTAACAATTTCAAATGACACGCAAATTCCATAGCGATCAGCCATTGAAGACAAAGCGAATTCTCTTAAGCAGAAAATGAAAACATCCCTTTGTGTGTTTTGAGTTTCCGCTTGAGAGAATTCGCTTTGTCTTCGATGGCTAATCACTTTGAAATTGGCGTGTCAATTTCACTATTGTTACAAAATCTGCCCTCGTTGCCAAGTATGCATTTAGGATTGGTTACCATGTTTAGTTTTCTTCACACAAAAATAAAATTGTTTAATATTTGCTTTATTTTACAGGAGCTTGAATTCCAACAGAGGAAAAAAGAAAGGCTGCAGAATGACCGTTTTGTTGAATCCGTGACCAGCTTTGTTAAAGTTGCGAATTTTTCAGTTAAAGAATGCGAAGAAGAATTCCTCGACATGAAAGAAAGAGTAAGTCTTTTTGCTCCTTCCTAAAAACGCCATTAAACACAAGGAAATTTACTCTAAATTGAAGAATTAACAGGGGGTAAAGTAAAACAATTTAATGATGCAAAACTGCTATCTTATTAAGTGATTTTCATAAGAGTTCTAGCTACTTTCAAAGAGTGCCAGCGTGTATGATTAATTGAATGTGAATATCTGTTGAGATCTGATCGGTTGCGATGTCTTTAACCGATTGTATGACCAATAATTGTTTTAGGAAATATTCTAAAAAATGACTTTGCAGAAATTTTGCAGATTTTTGTTTAAAGTTACGCTGCAAAATTGCCAACTTTTGTCAAGAAATTTGTCAGTGAAATTGGATCGGGCGCAATTACTACAATTGTAACCGAACTTTTAAAAGGTTTTTTGTTTTTGACAAGACCGAACTTTTAAATGTTGTCTTTCACCTGAAATAACTACAATTTTATAAAATCATTCATATTCGTGTTGTGTTAACTATGCATTTGTTTTGCTTTTAATGTTACTTTTGATTAATTGCTTTCTGTTTTTTTCACAGTTTGAAAAGACCGTCATCTTTTTCGGTGAAGATCCCAAACAATTGTCATTGGATGAATTTTTTGCAATCTTTGATTCTTTTCTTGGATCTTTTACGGTAACGTTGTTTTCCTGTATTGTTAGTTTTGCCTACACCTCGACATATCACAGAAGGAAATCTATTTTAAGCTTCTTTTTCTTCATTATAACAATATGTAAAGTATACAAAGTGAAGGGCACTAATGTACCATTTATCTTACTAATCATTAACAAGGATACACTAAGCGAAAGGGCACTGTAGTTGGACAATAGTTTATCAGTAAAAGCATGGCAGTGTAATCAGAAGGAAAAATTTATTTCTAGGGGAGATGAGAACACAGCATTTCTATTTCTATTTGCCGTCATCAAGTCCCGAGTTTTTTCAAAGAAAATATTTGTTTTTTTTTTAACAGGATGCGAAAGGAGAAAATTATGCGATGAGAAAGAAAAAGGAAGAAGAGGAGAAAAAGGCCAGGGATTTGGCGGAGGTATTTCATAAAAATATTTTTTGAGTCATTTTCATAATTCATTTTACAAAGTCCTTTATCTTGTCTATGTATTCCATAACATTGTAAGCATAAGGTATTGAAAACAGAGAAGAAGGACATTGAGAAATGGCGTCGATAAACTTTGCCACTAATTTTTCTTCTTTTCTTTTCAGCAGCGAGAAAAGGAAAAACACAGAGCAGCTACCAGAAAATTGATAAACGAAAATGGAATCTCCGAAGAAAAACGAAAATCGATTTCGGAACGAAGTCCTGGGGAATTCGACGATTTAATTTCGGCGTTACGAACAGGAGACGTTTTCGGCGATGAAATGAATAAATTTAAAGGGAGGAAAAGAGTTGGTAAATCGAGTCGAGCTGGTTTCAAAATGAGTGTTTTGAGTAGGGAGAGGGACGAAAAACCGGATCTTCAATTATAAATAATTTTAATGAATGGAAGGTGCCACCTTGTGCAGTGAAGATAATCAAGCAAGCAGATATTGCGATGCAACGAGGGAAAATAGTTCGAGAAGGAGGCCAACCATGAGATGTAGGCTAGTCGCGGTTACCGAAACCTGCGACCTTTGATCGTGGAACAATCGCTGCACTCCAAAGTTGCGGGAATTTGGAAAGAGATAATCAAAGACAGAGGTAGAGCATTTAGCACTCATGCTTGGAAGTATTGTGAGATGCTATGATGTATAATGGTTAGGTACAAATATTTCGTGGAAAGACATACAAATATATTGCCATTGTTTTTCCTGACTTTTAATTAAAGTTAAAAAAAACTCATGTGTTTCAGTGATGAGAAAATGATTCCGGACGAAGACATAGCGGGGAATTGGAAAGACCCGCATCTTGGGTCGGTACTCATATTGGGCTGATTTTAGACTTTAGTTCATTGGACTGCGCGGTACTGTCTCAATTTAAAATCTCCCTGTTGACAGGAAGAATTTTCGAAGAAGGAATATCACTTTATAGATTTAAATAGACAATATATATATATATATTGCTTTCTGGTTTTAATTTTGTTTCATTAAATGTTTGATGCAATTATCACAGAAAATGATTCAGTTGCAAAACTGTTTTTAGCTAATAATTATGGTTTAGAAATAAACTAGATGAAGAGAAAGGCAGAACATAATACCTGGTGTCCCAAAAAAATGGTAACAGGTTTGATTAAGGTTAGTGCTGAGAATATCGCTCAAATCTGTAAACAATTAATTTTTAAGTAATCCTCTGTAGTCAACCTAAACATAGAAATATGGTTTGTTGGTATTAATCGTTTGAGAATTGAGACAGCAACTTTTAAAGTTCAAATTTGCCTCCCACTCAAAACCAGAGGCTTTGATATAGGCCTACGCTCTTAAAGGGTCGTGTTGTAGGATTTTCTTAATGACGGTGGTGTTCCAGACAACATACTTTGTTTTTGTAAACCCTTCTAAATAATGATTGCAAAAAGGATCTTGAAAATCAGTTGTCCGTGACTAACTTTGTCGAAAACTAAAATTGTTGTTTAATTTTGATCGATTTTTGGTGAAAATCCTGAAAAAAATAAAGCACTTCATGGTGGCTGCATCCATAAATAAGCGTTTAATTTGCAGTTTTTGGATTCCTCTCCGATTGTGTTTCCAAGCACCATTAAATCCATTTCATAAAAGGTTATGATTCAGGAGATCCAAAAATGCAGTTTAGACCAAAATCTGGTTTGGGGTTGGTGGCAAATTTGAACTTTCAGAATTAATATCTAGACTCTCAATGCACAAATATCAACAAACTAGGTATCAATTTTTAAATTGAATACCAGGAACTATTTAAAAAATCTTTTCGAATAAATTTGAATAAAACTCGCACCTTTAGCCTTAATCAAAGCTGTTACCTTATTTATGGGACACCCGGTATATGGCTGGTTTGCGATGCACTAGCCTAATATCAGGCTCACAGATAGAATATAAAAAGGCTAGAGATACACTGGATCAACTTTTGAACTCCAAGAGTTTGAATTCAAAACTAAACGAATTTTCTTTCAATCTTTTTTTGGCGTATAGAAATATCTAGTTTTGAACTGCATCTTTTTTTATTTAAAAAATAAACAACAATTTCTGACAAGATTCAAAGGTAATGACACAGAACAGTAAATATGCGACGTAACATTTGTTCAGAAGTAACTGCTGTATGTGTATTTTTTTTAGAAAAAGTATCATAGGTTGATATTACCTGCAAACACTGGAAATGTTTTCCGTGTAAGATTAGTTAAAATTATATATACATGTGGATAGGCATAGGCCAACAACGACAGAGCCAACTTTTTGAAACTCGTATTTGATCCTAATTTTTGTATCCTAAACGACAATTTATATATTTGATTGTAGCTATTCGTTTTAAAAAGCTTGTGCTACTCTCACTTGTAGTGTCGTGTTGTTGAAGTGTTACAAATGTTCACCTTGCGAGTTATGGACGAGGCCTCAAAAGTGCGGCCAAAGCTTTAACAGTATGACGCTAATAAGTAAGTGTAGCGAGCGTTTAATTTTATAGCTAGGATACAACACTTGGGGTCAAATACGAGTTATAGAAAAAAAAAAGAATTACTGTTTAATCAAATAGATCCAAGTAAACCAAGATAGTGCAGTTCAAATATTAGTTGAGCAAAAAGACATTAAAATTGTGTACAAAATAACATTCATTGTGTCTCTTGTATGCAACGAATGTAACATAAAACTTTGCAGTGATTATCGGGGTAATTATTTATTATAACTGCATATCGTTTAATTTGAAAATGTCAATTTTGAAAGGGTGTTTTTCATTTATGATCTTTGCAAGCGGGTGTTATGTTGTTTGGCATGGCGAAATCAAATTAAGAAACATAATGATCAGGCGTACTTTGCAATAATTTGCTACTTTTCAAAATATAATGAGATTTATGCCATTCATACAGATTTATGTAACATAAAAGTAGTAGACTTAAAATAATTGGGCAAAACTTGATGCAACTGCACAAAAAATGAATGCTAGTCGAAAAGGACCCTTTGCAACTACGATCGTGGACCTGATGAACCTAGAATGAAGGCTTCTTTGTATAGCATCTGTACCTGTCGTACCGATTGCCTGTGTTTCTTTTCTGTCGGTTGGCGACAGGGCACGCAAGAAAGCGCACAAGCCACGGAACACACACATATGCAATGCAAAATAGCTGCATTCCACGATTCCTTGCGCCCATGCTACAACTTTTTAAAGTGAATAACAATGTTTACATAAGAAATGTTTGCTCTCTTCAACCAGAATGTTGATACAATTTACTGTTTTTTTTGTTTCGTTTACAAATTTATAGCAAGATATATTTGCAATAAAAACAGCTCGTGTAAGCAAGAGCCACGTAAAAACAGCTCGTGTAATAAGCATGAGCCACGTACAAACAGCTCGTGTAATAAGCATGAGCCACGTAAAAATAGCTCGTGTAAGCATGAGCTACGTAAAAACAGTTCGTGTAACAAGCATGAGCCATAGGAAAGATACTTTGTCTTAACTAGGTTATTAGCGCTTGTGGCTTATGTGTAAAATTTTTAATTTTTAATTTAAAATTCATTGCATCGAGAAATTGCAAGTGCAATAAACTGGTCGAGGCAAATTTCATATTTCTTGTTGCTCATCGTGTAAGATTAAGTACATATTAGCAATTTAATTTCTTCGCGTCAATCTCGTGTACATTTTAGAGCGAAGCTGCAATTGTTGTTAGTAGATTATAATGAATACGTTCGTTTTGTTACGTCATGTTTACATATAAAATATACAGATTATTTGCAATTTAAATTTCATCACAGATTGGTTTTCTTTTTTTTCAAGTTTGATCGATTTATTGGAACGTTTTTTCATGTATATAGGCCGATAGTCCGTGTCGTAAATTAGTTCTTTTATGAAACATGATCATAAATATGTATTTACCGTCATCATATACTCATCGTCATCTCAAAATATCATCTTGTTTTGATTTAGAACTTGATTTTTGAGAACATTGCCAAAAGTTAGGCTAAACGCCTTTTCAGTTTTCATATTAGCATGTGTTCCAGACCTCAATTCTTAAATTCCTTTTAGGAATTGGGGTTTAGAACACAGGCTATTTTCATATGGGCTTATGATAATTAGCGATGTTTTTCTAAGCTTGGTTAAAAGCTTTCAATTCAAGTATAGTTACTACAAAATACATCAGGAACTTCTAATTTTGGAAAGTTGAGCAAAAAAAGAAAGTTTAATAAAAACTTCGCGAAATGCAAATTAGGCCCCCTAATACCGGGTGCACCAAGAAAACTAAACATCTTTGACGAGCTACCAAAAATCGTGTACCGCACGGATTACAATGATTATAGTTAATATTCACGTCAAAAGGACTATAGTAATTAAAAAATGATTTTTAGCGATTTTTTTCGATGCTTGCACAAACGATTTTCCAAAAGTTTAGATCCGGTTTGTAATTTGCGAAGTGTTTCTAGAAACGCCACAGAAATGGTCAGGAACTATGTAAGAACATTGTGAAACAATTGATAATGCGTTCGGAAACTAAAAAATGCATTGGGAACTACTATTTTTAGAAATTTTCATAAAAACTTCGCGAAATACAAATTAGGTACCTCAGAAATTACTTTCGTTAAGTACAGTAACAAACCGCCAATGAGAAACTGACTTATAAAAAACCACAAGCTGATTTTGGACAAAAATTTACAATTTTATATTTTCAAAAATTGATTAAAAGAGTTAATTGTATTGTATTGTACACACCAACCCCGTATCCTTTCTGATATTCTTTATTGGTTGGATGTGTATGCTTACTCAAGTACCGCGTCGTATTAGTTCCTGAAACTCTTCAGTCATGTGGCCGCGGCTTATTAGAATTTGAAACTCCTCAGATCATACTGGAGAATGCAATGCACATGCCACATCCGGGCAAGGGACCGAAGGCTTAACGTCCCCTCCGAAGGACGAGGAAGTGAGCTAGTTTAGTTAATTACCGAAGGGGTTGCCCATAATTGCTGTGACTTGTCTATCACGTTATTGGTAGCATCATACATCATCCCAACTCCATCTAACTTATCAAAATATTAAGAAACCAGACAGGCTGATTTAAAAAACTTTTTGGGTTCTTTCTTTCTGTACAATGTACCAAAAAAGTATGCAGACGATGTTGCAGGACAGGAAACAGAAAACTGACGTCATTTTTTCAAAGAAATAGCATTCAAAACAAAATGTGAAGGCAATGTAAACATGCGATTACCCATGCTTCCAGATGTACAGAAAGTGCACTACAAGAATGTGTGGAATGTCAGTTTTCAGGTGTAGTCTCGATTTCATGTTGTTACGTGTTAGTGGAATTTTTAGTAGAAGATTTTGTATTTCGGCATTGTCGGCTGCGGAAGGCAACAGCATTGCCAGGAAATACGCCAATATTTCGAAGGTATAAGTTGTTATTTTGCATGTAAGACTGTATTAGGACATTCAATTAAATGTAAGTATAACACACTCGAGCTGTTGAGTGATTGATGATTAGATTTATTTAGTTAGGCCCGAACAAAAAAACCAAGCCGACTTTGTTAGGCCCGACAAGTTTGAAACCTGAATGAAAAAGTAGACAAAGACAGGAGAATAAACAAACAGGCACAATAGCTCCAAGAAAAACTATTGAAATAGAAACTTCAAGAATCAAAATTGGAATGGCAGCAATAAATGTAAGTATGTATTATGTGGTAATGGCGGGATGGCGGCGCGGGAAGGATTGCACGTGTTTTTAAATGAATGTTTGAAATATCGTGTTTGAAAGAATTTAAATGAAAAAAACTGTAGTGTAATCCAGTCTGGCTCAGAATAATCCATAACAAACATGCATGCCACATATTTGTGCTAAGCTACTTGAGTAGGTACCCCACATACACAAACCAGCATAATGTAACCCAGAAATATTATCATACACAATTTTTTAATTATTGCTTATCATAATTTCAAGCCTCAATTTGTGATGCTGTGGTAAAACAAAGTTATCATAAAAAACAAAATACTTCAAAATTTACACAAGCACTTTCGATTAAATATACACTGGCATAAAAAGTTTGCATCTGCCACAGACCTGTTGTCACATTATGTGCTGATTCCAGACTGGCATATAATTGCATGAACACTAACAGCTTCTAAAAATCAGGATGACATTGATAAGCTAATCAATGTGAATAAGTTTATTATTTTAGATGTAAAAGTATGGTATTATATTTAAAGTCATCATTCTCTAATTTTTGCAGAATGGTTTGCACAATGTGGATCTTTTTGATGATTCTGTATTGAAAAGGTTAGATTTCAGCAAGCATTCCTTGAATGTCGTTCATGGAATTAGTCCAGCAAATGCAGGCGAAAATTTGGTAATTAGGCCACTGAACTCGGATGATTATGATAAAGGTGAGTGTATTATTTTTTTAATTGTTTGTTGTTTTTTTGTGATATTAGTTATCAAATTTGTGCAATGATTATTTAACTTGCGAAATTTGTGACTCTTATGTATGTGGTTATTGTTATTTCATCTACTATTCATTGATCTCAGTTCACTCATAATGTTTATTTAATTTTTTGCTGCCTTTTTTGGAAAACAAATGAAACAACTTTATTTCCAAAAGAATACTTCCCAATTGCTGATTAATCTTGTGACTAAACTGAAGTGAAAGCAAACAGATCTATGCCATATTCTCGATTTGAAGTGTGGGGCAGGAGGTTTGATTTGGACATTTTAATTCTAATTTGATTTTCTTTTCTATTTAATGTTTATTATTTCTTTAAAAGGCTATTTGGAACTACTGAAACAATTGACAGTAGTTGGTGAGATTTCGAGAGAAAAATATTTAGGTAAACCAAAGTACTCTTCTTGGTGCTTTTTTTGTTTTTGTTTATACGATAAAACAATGTGTGTGACATTTTTGTTTTGCTTTGAGCTAAAATATTTCTTGAAGGTTTGTAAAATATTTTATGAATTATCTTTGAAAAATCATTTTATGAAATAGTCACCAAAATTTTTACCAACACATTTTTGTAGCAACACATTATTTGTAGCAATGTCAAATATTTCACCAGCACAATAAAACAAATATAATTTTGCCGGTTTTACAGTGACCTTGTTTTGGTGCATTGTATTAAAGTTGCTATAAGAAATAAATAAATCTAGTTTCTAACATAATTTTATATTGCTATAGAAATGTTGTATACACTCTAACTACATTTTTTAAATTAAAATATTACTTAAATATTATTATTTATGCAAATTTATATAGTATTATTTAAATATTAAATACGATTGATAACTTATTTACTTATATTGCAAGTTTTTGAAAAGTATCTATAGCTTAGAATTAGGGTTTTCAAGTCAAATGACATCATCATTTGTCGATGTTACCAAAATAACAACAGTTTCCAAAGTTAACTTGGTCGTTCTTACATATTAAGCTAAAAAACAAATTTTTGAAATTCGTAACAAAATCAAATCCTTTTTTGGGTTCCCCAGTATAACCATATCAAATGAAATGCATTTGATACACAGTTGAATATTTCCAATGGGACACCTACTGTATGCATGCATATCAATTGATAAGGAAACATCTGCAGGCAATGTTTCAATGTCATCCTAACATCATTTTCAGGCTAATTTGGTTCAGAACAAATCATTGTATTTGAAACCATAGTGATAAAAAGTATGCCAAAAATGTGAATTTGAAAGGAGCTCAAAATTTGTATGGCACCTTCAGGTAGAAATTAACTGCATTAAATTGTTTTGTTAAACATTTCATATTTAAATATAATAATTATCAATTTTCAGAGCGTTTTATTGAAATGAAATCCTCCAAAGATTGCTACTATATTGTCGTAGTAGAAGATACATCTAGAGGGATTATAATTGGCAGTGGAACTTTAGCAGTAGAGTTAAAATATATTCACACAGCAGCTAGGGTAAGTTTGTTATTAATTTTATTGTTTTTATTGACAATGCTCATGATAAGAACATTAATTTTATATCATAATAGCACCATAATAATGTTGATTTGTGCACTGTGAAAACGTTTGAATATTTTGATGTATTAAGGAACCAGTCATTAAATATGATGAGGGGGAAGGTGGATAAATTCGCTTGAGATAGCAAATTTTCAAGACCTCCTGCCCTAATACCTTTCAATGAGTTAGAAGGTTTTTCAAGAAATTTTCAAGACCCCCTCTAGTAATTTACATTTTGTTTTTAGGCAAAACGTATTTGCAGACCCCTTTTACAAGCTTTTAAAAATTTTGATGCTCCCAATTTTTCTTCCTTCCCTCCTGTCTTACCATATTTAATAACTGGTCCCAAAGTTAATGTTTTTTTAAGAAAAAATACTTCTAAAGTGATTTTATGTTAATTAGGTTTCTGATTGTTTTAAAATAGTTTTACATGCAATTTCTAATATTTAGTTTTATGATATGTTAATATGTATTATAATTCATTAATGTATGCATAGTTTAGTTTTTGTATTAAAAATAAAATAGTTTAGTTTAACTTGCACCTTTTATTTTCAATCCAATCAAAGACTTGTTGTTAATTTGGGCAGAAAGTTTTATGGATTTTTTATTTGACAATTTCATCGTAGAGAGGAAGAGTTGAAGATATTGTGGTTGATAAAAATTATAGAAAACGTCATCTTGGCAGGCTGTGAGTTCCTTTCATATTTGTTTTTATGGTTGTTATAGCAGAGTGAACATAGATTAATTATTTAAAGATTGAAAAATTTGTGGGAACCACTTTGCTAATGATGACCCTTGCTAGGATCGAAACCTTCTTTTTAAATATAATTATCGTATCTTATTGCATATAGATGTCCATCTTGCCCATGTGTTCGAGCATGCATGCAGCAACCTTTAAATTGTTTTAGAAAATGTTTTTTAAATTGCAATTGCTTCAAGTTTTACTACATGTAATCTTTATTTGTTTAAACTTTCCACTTCAGCTTTAGAATTTTAACTTTAAAATACTGGTTGTTGATTGTCCAATTTTAGTTACAAATAATTGACATATAAAACTATCTTTTTGGTACGTTTGTTTGTTTTCAACGTGAAGCTAATTTTTATTACTGTAGAATTGTGGATACATTGACGATCCTCAGTGAAGCCGTTGGCTGTTACAAGACTAGTCTCGATTGCAAGGAAGAACTTATTCCATTTTATAATCAGTCTGGTTTTGTGAGAGAAGATGGACGCAACCATTTATGCAAAAGATTCTTCAATTAGCTATTTTTGTTAGAATTCTAAACGGTATTCATAACATTGTAATTATGGGTGTCTTTCTGGAAGAAAGTATAGTTTGTATTGTTATAAATATGTAGAATTAAATTCATAACCTTTAAGATACGATATTATTGGTATGATAACACGTTCTTATTCATTATTTTGTATGGTATCATATTTGATTTGATTCTAGATTTGCGCCTACAGGTAGAAAATGTTCCCTTTTGGAAATCAACGTTGACATTTCTTTGCTCCATTGCAGTTTCTGCACTATGTGTTTTGAAATTCCAAAGTATCTCAGATATATAAGTCTATTTGTTAATGACAAAATATTTTAAGTTTTCTTTTTATCATATTGAAAATAGCAACTGTTGAAAAGATGGATGTGCAATAATTCAAATAACTTTATTTATTTATTCACATTTGACTAAGAGCAAAAATCGAAACGTTGTCGAAATCGTTGATATCTAGTACATTTGCGTACCAGATGTTCTAAATAGGGCTCCGCATTTGCAAAGCTATTGGGAGGTAACTTTGTATCGAATATTTCTGTTTCTGATTGCATTTAATAAAAAAAAACTGTAACTTCAAGTTTGATACCTTGTTTGAAAAAATTTGACACAATGATAAATTAAAATCAACTGAACAATTGCTGATTTATGCCCAATGATAACCTCTAAACCAGAGGGTTGTCTTTTCAATGTACCTTTGAAAATTGGTTGCTACTGGAAAAGAAACCTGAAAGTTGATCAACACAATGATAAATTCAAATTTAATTCTAAAAATTTACATTTCCAAAGAATGCCGTTCTAATTCTACATTTAAACGACATACAGTATACTCAATGACTCTGTTTGTTGAAACATGATGCTCAGAAATTTTACATTTCCAAAGAATGCAGTTCTAAATTTTTCGTCATACAATGTACGTAACGACACTATATGTTGAAACATGAAACCATAATCATGAAACTCATAAATTTTACATTTCCAAAGAATGCAGTTCCACATTTTAATTAGTTTTACGAGTTTTAAAAGTACATTTCATTTTTGCGAAACGACTTTTGGAGAGTTCATTTGGAAAGTTTTACGAAGACATGAGCTATCATTTGTTTTTAAAATTTTGAAATACGCT
Source organism: Phacellophora camtschatica (assembly GCA_036873815.1). Classification (NCBI taxonomy): domain Eukaryota; kingdom Metazoa; phylum Cnidaria; class Scyphozoa; order Semaeostomeae; family Ulmaridae; genus Phacellophora; species Phacellophora camtschatica. Next base: position 1,021 of record JAYJMH010005764.1, on the reverse strand, counting down.
TTGCTTCACTTTTAGCTGGTAAGTAAGGAACAAGGGCTTACATGTCACACTGAGGACAGTGGTTCCATTTTTGTCCGAAGAACTGGTAATATTTTGAATGTTAGGAATCATCTTTGTCCCAAAAATTTAACATTTGCTCTTTTTGACTATTTGTGTGGACAATTCATAAGATATCACGTTTATCAGAAATAGGTGAAATATTGTTTTTATCAATCCAAGTACGGGATATCACAGTGGGTATGGTTGGGGCAGCAGTGGTCCAGTTGTCCTACCTTCGTTCGATAATATATTATTTTTTGGACTTATCATATTTCATTGAAAAACCGAAAAGTGATGGTTTTGTTTCTCTGAAACTGAGGTGTCTGAAATTTTTGTGTTTCAAGGTCATATGTTAGGCTACAAGAACAAATTGTTATATTTTTTTGTGTAATTTATCTGTGATTGTCCATAGAGTACGCACTTTCTGATTTGGAATTTTTACTCCCCCCCCTCCTTGTAAAAAAACAATAGAAAATGACGACAATAACAATCTGCTTTTTATTTACCCCCTCCCTTCCCCTTTTGTGTGTATGTGCTTTATGGATGCCCCTGGAAACAGTTATAACTTCCAAACGTGCTGATTTTGCAGGAAGTTGCAATTTTGAACGACGGAAAAAATGTCACCTTTGGCCCAAAAGCTGGTTGTTTTTTATGTAAATGAAAATGTTTTTGAAAAGTGGTTTTGCTTTTGTATCCATCTGGACAAACATGGGCTCATATATTTTACAGTACTTACCCGACTCTGAAATAGCCTGCAAAGACACATTTCAAGTAATAGCGTTTTTTTCTCGAAAAAATCTAAATAATTCTAAAATGCACAAAATGGAAATTACCTTAAGCATGGCCTAGTGGTTAAGGCGCCGGACTCATAACCGCAAGGTCGTGGGTTTGAATCCCACCAAGGCCATACTTGCTGCGAAAGTGCGAGGAGAGCTGCTAACTCTCTGTAATTCCAGGCAAAGGCAAAAGGAATCACGAGGTG
>JAYJMH010005753.1:0-26148 GCA_036873815.1 Phacellophora camtschatica | reverse complement strand
ATTGAAATTGAAATTGAAATTGAAATTGAAATTGAAATTGAAATTGAAATTGAAATTGAAATTGAAATTGAAATTCTTTAAAAATTCACATGTTAATTTCAAACTTCTATGTCATAAAAAACCAATTTCAGCAAAGCAATGAAAAGGCCAACAACCTTTGTTTTGAAGAAACCCTAACCTTTGGTTATTACTTGGCATACCTCAGCGATTATTCAGTTGATTTTTCCAACCAAGGTACCAAACTTTAAGTTGAAGTCCAGGCTATTAAATGCGATTAGAAACATAACTATTAGAGGTAAGGCTCCTCCACAATAGCTTTGCAAACGTGTATCCTTCTTTCTGCGACACCCGGTACATGTATTCTTTGTTTGTTAGCAACGCGATATGTTAGATAGCTGCTTCTATACCTTTATGAAAAAACAACTAAATTTTAGGCAAGTTAACTTGCTTGCTTTCCATACAAGCATTTAACCGATGTTTTATGAATTTTTTTAGATGAACAATGCATTCTGATAAACTCCAAAATTGAAAAGTATGCGCTTAATATGACACGCGGAGAAACTAGTGATACAGCGGAAACCTATACTTTTGGGCACCAACCTGAGTTGCCAAGGCAACTGACATAGGTACTGGGGTTATTTCTTTTCTGAGAAATATCTCCGAAGAAGAGGTTTGATTGTGAATTTTTAATATAAATGTTTTGCTTTTTACTTTGAAATTTTCATTTTATCAGTGGCTTTGAAGTGGAACCGTATCTGATAATTGAAGGCGAAGCAAATGAACAGCAGCAAATCGAACCAACGTCTGCTAGTGGTGATGGAACTGGACTGGGGAAACAGGGAGACATGCTAAGTATCCTTTCTCCAATTTCTGATAAAAGCCCAGATGTCACGACCAAACATAACACAGCTGAGGAGGTATGTGTAGGTCGGTGTAGTCGAGATTATGACACACGCTTTCTCTAGGTATATGACAAATAACATTTTATAAATATTTCATTGATTAAATTTGCTCTCAACTAAAAAACGTATGTTCAAACTAAAGTTAATTACCTACGGCGAAAGGAAAATTACATACTTTCGGGTAAATAAAACTCAAATATTGAATAATAGTCATTTATTGTAGAGCAGCATGATGCATAGATCCGGAAAGAGGATAACGTTCTTCAGAAGAGTGACGTTTTGTATTTACTATTACTCTTCAAAAGTGTCTCCATGAAAGCTTTTTAAAATACAAACTTTATTTTCAGTTCCTAGATGTGGGTTTGTGTTTTCTTACTCTTAAATATGAAATTTATTCTGAATTTTTTTCAGGTTGAAGAAGATGTAAATCGATCCGAAACAGAGAAAGGTGGCGATCTTACGAGAGTTACGTTTCAAGAACAAACACAAGAGCGAATATTTTCATACGAACAAAGCACTGCTCAAGCCGCGCGGTTATCGATAGGTTTGTAACAAATTTTTTCTTATCATATTTTGTATTATATTGTGTTAAAAGTACTGACAAATATTACAATGATAACAGAATGTCATATCCTAAATTTTGGAGTTGTGTGTCAAACTTAAACGTGAATTTTAAAATTTTGCCCTAACAAGCAAGCACTATTGCACAAACAGTTAAAATTGCTTGTCAAGCAATCTTTTTTCTGTTTTGTGCAAGGGAATTAAAAGTATTGTTATTGAAAGACTCAAACACTTTAGTTTTATACATCTTAGCTTTAAATTCCCATTGATGCTTTGCGGCCTTAATATCGATGTTCTGTGGCCATAACATTGATGACTTGCGGCCTTACATTGAATTACGTAATGAATGTCATATTTGGCCTAACTAAAGCACCGAAGCGAAGCAAAGAAGGTAAATTGTGTGCAGTGATGGAAGAGGGTACAATTCAATTACAAACAAATTAATCTCTGGAGAAAAACTTTATTGAGCCGCAACTACGACTGTAACTGTAAACAGACAAAAAATTGTTACAAGGAGCCAATGCAATCTATCACAAAACGTCTGTTTTGATTTTCTTTCGGCACGCAGAAGAATGTAGTCTTTAAGGTTCTTTTAAAATTGAAAATTTAATTGCATTTTAGGTGTGGTGAATCTTGTGTCTGTTTTATAAACTTTGACGGTCAGTGAGGGTTAAAAATTTAGAAAAATCTTTATTTACAAATATTTTCACGTTGTGAAAAATCATTTATTAAATGTAACAACAGAAAACAGGTTGCTTAAAGTACTTTGTTTTCAGGGGAAGAAAACCAAGATGAAAACTCACAGGAAGAAATATCCGGTTTCACACTCAGAACAACAAATGGAAGAGTATCACTTCGCAGCATAATACTTCCACCACCACCATCTAGCAGTGGGTCTTTGTTAAGATCATCCCCCGACAGTGAAGGAAGACTCAGTGTAAAAGGGTACGCGATTTCACATTACGTAATCACATCTTTGAAATTTGAGTATCATGCTGGATAGGGAATGCTCTCATTATCACAAACAGAGCACAGGCATAACGTTTCTAGTTGAAATTTGGTTGTCGGCGGTACCGGAGACTGCTGTAGTTGCCGGTAAAACTTTGAAGTCATCCAATCTCATCAGTTATCTCAAATTTTTAAATATGACAAAAGGAGAATGGAGGAGAAATCGATTTGACATACAAAAAATTCAACTCTTAGGTCTGCCAAATAAGTTAAAGACCTCCCTAGTAAATTACGGTATAGTCAATAATTACGGTTTTTTAAGGACATTCTTTTTGAGCGAAAGATTTATGAAGACAGCCTATTGAACTTCCATCCCAATATTTCTACTATCCTCGCCATATGTAATTACTGGCATTAATTACTCCCTTACGGCATTTCAAACTTGATATCGGCGATATCGGAGAAGAAGTTTTCATCAAGAAAAACTGAATAATATATCGGGAGGATGGAAAAATGGCAAATTACTTTCACAGTGAACCTCATGGAAGTTAGGGCTATTATATTATACGGAAACTAGACTAAACTGCAGTGAAGATTGTCAAAGAAAAGTTTTTTTTTAAAGGGTTTGAAATAGCGAATGTTTGAGGCTTGAGATAGCGGACTTCTTGGTGGGGAAACCCACAAAGTACGTACGCATTAATTTGAATATGTTTCCCCCCCTTGTAAACTTAAAGAAACAATGGAAAAGCTAATAAAAACAATATATGTGAGCATTCCATTTACCCTCTCCCACTCTGTGCTTGCGTGCTTTACGGACCTCTTAGATTACAAATGTTACTTGTATATCTAAATTTTGTTAGGGCATTTCAAATTTTATGAACGGGAATCTTTGTTTATTTTAAGGAACAAAAAATTTGACACTGCATCGATATCGTCAGCAGTTCATGTCGATAAGGAAAAAAAGAAATCAAAAGCAGATCAAGCGTCAACAGATGGGGATAAGTCGAATTCGAAAGACAAGGAAAGCAAAAAGAAAAAGGAAAGAAAAGAAGAGAAACCAACTGAAGAAAAATATTGTAAACCAGGTAAATAGTACAAAAGTTAGCTTTGATGTTGTCACAAAGATGATAATTTTGTAATTTTTAATTCCGCTCTTCCATCGTCCTTTATTCCGCATTTTTCTATCGCAAGAAGATATTACCGCAGAAAAATACGGAATGAAAGGAGGAGGAACGGAGAATACGACGGAACAGTGAACAAGAGTAGAATTTTACGTAAACTTTTCAGCATATGTTCAAATCATAAAACTTTCAGATAAAAGGGTTACACTTTTGGATATTTTTATTTTTATTAGATTTGTATTAAAGATTTAATTTGTAAATTAAGAATATATTTATTGTTAAATACGGCGACAAGAAACTTTTCTTCAGGTTCATTTTTAGTTTTAATTGATCATAAGTTATATACATCCAGTACTTCTGAGCAGCATCTGGAGGAAATTCCTGTTTCATTTTGAATGTAGCTTTTATTTAAATGCAAGTCATTTTATTAAAATTGAGGGGCATCCATAAAGCTCGTACGCACAACAAAGCTCTCTCAACTGGAAACGAAAACAAACAATATTGCAGAGGAGATGTTTTCATTTTCCAGTTGAGAGAGTTTGGCTTTGTTTTAGAGGGATAAACTAGTGTGTCAATTTCACTATTGTTCAAAAATTCGCCTCTGTTCGTATACACACTAATGTGACTATTTGTTTTTTACCTCCTTTGTCCTTGCATGCAAAAAAACGATAGAAAAAGCTGACAATAACTAATTATACATTCAATTTTTGTGTAAGAAACCCCTTATCAGAACTGTAGTTAATTAAGAAACTTTACTAAAAATAATAAGAATGAGAGGTCAATCAGCAGTTAAGAAACTTTTTCAAGCTTTTAAATCAACTTTCTGTTTTTGGTTACGATTTTGCAAAATGTTTTTGATATAAATGAGACAAAAACTTGGTTATGATTTTGCAAGATGTTTTTGATATAAATGAGACATAGAACCAGATTGATCATGTGAAATTGTTTGGTTGAAATTATTTTTTCCAAAATTGTTTGGTTTCGTTCAGTTCAGGCAAATAATAATACTAATTTTTTTTTTATAAAGCTATATTCATAGGGGTTTTCAATGAATTATGGTAAATTATACAAATTTGATTTTATAGAAAATTAAGAAAGTCAAAAAGAAACTTTTACCATACAAATTGTGCTCAAAGTGAAGAAACCCTAATACATAGCCTGTGCATGTATACGCATGTACGCTTAAACTGAGCGCATGTACGCTTTTGGTTTACCCCTTCCCTATCAGTTCTTACGTATTTTATGGATGCCCCCTTGCGCTGGAATCAAAATGACAATTTAATCGCAATGTAAAGTTATGTTTTGCGTTATAGGTGATTACGTCATCATCATTCAAGATATCACAAACCCACCTTTCCTTGGAACAACATTGAAGCCAACATATCTTCACGTAAAAATCGTTCAAAAGTCGAGGAAATCAAAAAATTTGAGCCGCAAAGGGAATCAAAGTTAAGGAAAGAGAAATTGAGTACTATGCATGGCATATTTTTCTGCAATTAAATGTACTTGGGAAATAAACATGTTCTTAAAATTATGAATTTTGCATTTATTTTCAAGCAGATTTTGTGTAAACTTGAACTTCAGGCTATTCTTGCTTACTCTTGGGCCCAGGGGGGCAGTACTACCTGACTTGGTTGAGAGGCGGGTCCTATGTTTTTGGGCCTGGGATTTCGTGTTTCATGAAAAATGCTCTAAAAATTCAAAATCTTATATTTTCGGGTAAATTATTAAGCAATAGCATAGAAATGGTAATACCCAAACCGTGATATCCAATGATACTTTAATACCCTAACCGTGATACCCAATGATACCGTGATACCCAAACAGTGATACCCAATGATACCATAATACCCAAACTGTGATACCCAATGATACCATAATACCCAAACCGTGGTACCCAATGATACCGTGATACCCAAACAGTGATACCCAATGATACCGTAATACCCAAACCGTGATACCCAATGATACCGTAATACCCAAACCGTGATACCCAATGATACCGTGATGCCCAAACAGTGATACCCAATGATACCATGATACCGTAATACCCAAAACTCCTGCTCTACCCTAAAAAAGGAAAAGGCGTCGAAATTTTTACCAAAAAGTAACTTACGTATTTTATGGATGCCCCCTTGCGCTGCGTCTTTGTACTGTTTTAACATTCTCCAGCAAAAGCTGCGTTCCCAGCCAGAAAGTTGGAGAAAACTGGCAATCCCCGGCCCAGAAAAGCATTACACAAAGAATGGGAAAGCCCGTGTGGAAAAGAAGGGACATTTTATCCAGTGGCTTTCTACCATGCCACCCTGCCGCCGGTTTTTAGATTGTGAAATGTTTCACACGCTGACTTTCATCTGCACTCTTTCACAAAATTTTACTTCTTTAAATTTATGAATGTTAATGCAAATACCCCATGGTTTCCTTCATGGATAGATTTTTTTCCAAAACACGTTCAGAGTTGTCTCAAAAAGTTCGAAGCATTCGATTTTGTTATTACGATTTTGGTAAAATTTTCCTTCTTCTTCACGCTCCAATAATTTTAGCGCTCTTTCTTTTCCCTCCATATTATCTAAATTAATCTTTAGGTTATAAGAAATATTTTCCCGTGTACGTTCAAAATACCGTATTTCTATTTCCCATGAAATTCATAATTATGGATTCCGCCCCCTGGCAGACGAATTAATTGCTCGCCCCCCCCCCTGCCATACCATATTTTCAACTTTTTAAACATTACCTTGAACCACTTAATTACACAGAACTCCCCCCCCTGCCGTACCACATTTATTCATGGCACATGACAGTTTAGAAACAACTAATATGAAGTGCTGTACACCACTTTAATGAACGTCCGCCATTTTGGGAATTTTTCAGATTTCAAGATAATAATTTGTTGACCTGAGATTCAGAATAGAAATGAAAAAGTTAGTCAATCTATGAATTTCATTATTTATTCCTATGTACAAATGATTTTATCAGCATTTAAGCCTTGAAAGATTTGACCGTAAAGTTGCCTACGGGTAAAAAATTTAACCCTGAGCGTTTCTTTACGATCAAATCTCTTACAAATTCTCAAACTTTAAATTCTTGTAAAAATTCAGCAACTAATGATAGACATTTGAAAATTCACGTATTTACTAAGTTTTGTATGAGAAATCTGAATTTGAAATCAAGAATTTCATTGAGCAAAATTTTGAATAAATCCATAATGGCTCATTTTCGTTAAAGTGATGAATACCTCTGGGCTCTTTTATTGGTCACCTTCAGCGTGAAATTCTGTGCAGTAACATTCCACACGAGGAAGGTTTGATTGCTTCGTGAAACCCTGGAGAGTTGCTATGAACCTAATCTACCTCTCATTTCAGTGCACCCAAAACAAAATTTTGAGCTAGTACTGACAGGCACCTTTTTACTTTTAACCGCACATTTCACCGCCAATAATATGGATGATGTCTGATTGGCCTATGCTTGCACGCAGGCTACGCTAAAAGAGCTAAATTTAAAGATTTGCAATGGGCAGCAATTTTATGCTAAGCTACACTAATATATTCATGGCATAAAGGAGGATGATATCTTACCCAGTGCCAAAGATTTAGAAATATCATTTCTGAGGACGTTTCATTGATAATATTTTCACGAATCAAAGCAAAAAATGAATCAAGTAAATCAAGCAAAAAGCAACTCAAAATCAGATGGAACAATGACTCATACCGGTTTGGAAAAAGTAAAGGTATTAAATGACTATTTCACAAGTGTTTTCACGAAGGAAGATGTTACTAATATACCTGAAGCAGAAAAATGGGATGGTGAAAGTTTTCTTGATGATTTATTAATAACTGAGGATCAAGTAAAGAAGAGGCTCGAAGGCCTCAAGATTGACAAATGGCCAGGTCCTGATGGCATGCACCCAAGGATACTGAAAGAACTGAGTGATACGCTGGCAAGTGCTTTGTGCATTCTAATCAATAAGTCTGTATTAGAAAGAGTTCTGCCGCAAGAATAGAAAGATGGGCATGTTACTCCAATATTCAAGAAAGGGAGCAAATCTGACAGAAGTAATTATAGACCAGTGACATTGACATCAATACTATGCAAAGGAATGGAACACTTTATCAGGGAGGCTTTGCTGACCCACATGAAAAAGCATTTAGTTGAATGTCAACATGGATTTATTGGTGGTAGATCATGTACAACAAACATGCTGGAAGTAATTGATCTTTGGACTAAAATACTAAATGAGGGACATGCACTTGATGTTATATACATAGACTATTCTAAAGCACTTGACACTGTCCCACATCAAAGATTGTTAAGGAATGTGCTAGGATGGATACAGGATTTCCTATCTAATGGACGTCAACGAGTAATAGTTAATGGATCATGCTCTAGTTGGTCACCAATCCTTAGCGGAATATCACAGCTGTTCTCGTGTATAGATGATGACCTTGATTATCAGGGTCTGCAAAATGATTTAAATAGACTTCAGGCATGGGCAGAGAAATGGCAATTACGTTTCAATGCATCAAAATGCAAGGTTATGCATTTAGGAAAAAAGGAATGCAGAAGCATCTTACATAATGACGGATGGTGATAGGAACGATGTGACAATAGGAACAAGTACTTGTGAGAAAGAACTTGGGGTACATATTGACAATAAGCTTAAATTCAATATGCAGGCAGAGATAGCAGCCAACAAAGGTAACAAAATCCTTGGAATGATCCGCAGAACATTCACATATTTGGATAGAGAAATACTGACACAGCTTTTCAAAGCACTTGTTAGACCTCATCTAGAATACGGAAACTCTGTTTGGTCACCATTTTATAAAAAAGATATCACATTTATTGAACAAGTAAAGGATAGATTACAGAACTAAAGGATATCCTATATAAACAAAAATTGAAGAGTTTGAACTTACCTAGCCTAGTGTACCGTCGTTTGCGGGGAGCTCTTATTTAAACATATAATTACACACACAATATGTACAATATTGAAAGCAAGAATCTCCTGCCAAGAATCTCAGGCATAACGAGAGGACACAGTTTGAAGTTATCAAAACAGAGATTTAATCTTGTTGTTAGAAAAAGATTCTACTGCAACAGAGTCAACAATTACTGGAAAGGTTTGCCCGAGGAGATCGTAAATGCGCCAAGTATAAACAGCTTCAAGGATTAAAAATGAATATGTTATTTATAGCATAGATAGTTGGAGTTCTGCTCGGGTAAGAATGATTGGCTTGTGGGATATTTTCTTCAAATCAGTACTGGGTTTCTTGGACAATTACCCACAGCCTTTCTTTTTATCCGTGCAGCCTCTAAAGGATTTTGCTACAGGCTTTGAGTCTATGCAAAAATTGTATAAGTATAAATATAAAATGCAAGTATAAGTATAAAATAGCCGTCAAAGGCTTTTCTTTTAACCCTGCCAATGAAATACAAACCCTAAAATCCCGTTTATTCTAATAAAGAAAGGCGCTGGAATTCATTAAATTTTTCAACATTTAACAGATAACACAAGACAATCTCTTATTTGATATTACGAAAAAGCCATAAGACAATAAAGAGATGAAACACCTGCAGAGATACGTTCCATTTACTGCACCGTTTACAGACCGAACCTTAATAATTTGTAAAATTTAAAAGAATAATTGGTTCCACATGAAATAGAGAAACTCCTGACTTGTATCGAAGAAAGAGTAGACTTGCCCCAAGTCTACCTCTTTTTTAATCCGAGAAATTCTTTTTTAATCCGAGAAAACTTAGAAACTAACGAGATCTCGCGATTCATTTTTTTCTCGCTTCTCCCCAGCCCCCCTTCGTTTCAGCTCTTTTTCTCGGATTAAAAAAGAATTTCTCGGATTAAAAAAGAATTTCTCGGGCTAAAAATAATTTCTCGGATTAAAAAAGAGGTAGACTTGGGGCAAGTCTAAAAAAAGAGGCGCTTCTCGCCTTAAAACGACGCACCAACCATAAAATATTCACTTGTAATGTTCATGCTCATTTTTGAAGTATAATCGAAACGACTTGTTGGGCCAACAATGGAAAAAAGAGATATATGAATTGTATGATATTAGAATATATTAAAGGCCCGAAATATTCTCTAATCGGAAAGTGACTGAAAAGTTGTATTTAAAAAATCTGGTAAAACTGATAAAAGCTGTAATGCGAGTTAAGTTCTTTGCTAAGTACCTTAATAATGGGTGCCCTGGGTGGGGCCTGGGTGCCAGAGTCTCAGTCAGAGTCTCAGTCAAAGAAAATTAGACTGAGACTCTGGCACCCAGGGCACCCATTATTAAGGTACTTAGCAAAGAACTTAACTCGCATACGCCAGATAACTGATTTTCTGGGCTCGTAGTGACAATGAATGGTTTAAAATCCCAAGTATTATATTCCTATTATTGGCTCTTCTTCAGGGGGCAGTACTATCTAGCTCGGTTAGGGACACATGTCTGAGGCAATCTTCAGCTGACCCAAATGTAAAATGGTACGAAAACACAAAGCCCCAAAACATAATTGTATCCAAATTGATTTTTCTGTAATTTTCCGTGCTTATAACGATACGGTCAATTACTGTTTATTGGAAATCTAAATTTTTTGTTTCTATCGAAAACTAGCGCACTTTATCAGTTTTTACTCAGTTCTGTTCTCTATGGGAAAAAATAGCCAGGGCACGCGCTCTGCGTACCCCACAGACGCCCCCCCACCCAAGTTGGGCTTTTGCTTGCGCACTTACCGCGAAGGAGGATTTGTTTGTTCAGCTTTCAGCTTCCTGTTCTCAAACTGTTTCTTCACACACCCTGCCCGACGGCAAGAAGAAGGAAGGAAAAGAGAAAGCCGATCGCAGTCAAGGAGGCTGATACTGAAAGTTTGGGTTTGCAGTTTAACCATATCAGTAAGTATTCGTTGAGACACTTTTTGCAAATTTTTGTCGCTGGACACCCCCACTGACTGACCGACTTGACTTCTTGTGAACGAGCCTAAAATTTGAGTAATTGATATTTGTGACACGAATCATATGAGTGAGGTTCTGGTGCTGCTCTTAGTCTTTGACTTTGCTCGTTTATTTTTATCTTTTCAAAATATTTATGCCATCTTCCTATGTAATAATGAAATAAAAGCCATCGTTTTATTTCGAGCTATTTTATCAAAAGATTCCAGAAAGAATGAAAAGGGAAATCTGAGGGAATTCTTTTGTATTGTTTTTTGCTGGTTGTGTTTTGTTATTTGATGTTTGAGGATTGTTCTGTTTACAGGTCATTCTCGTTTCATTATATTTTCAGGTAATTTGTGGTTTTTCGGACTGATTTTAAATGCAGTAACGATTTTTGATCAATTGCTTATGATCTGAAGATGAAGGAAGTCTGCTGCAGCTAATTTTTAGAAAATATTCAAATGACTCAAAACTCAAATGCTGGTTGTACCCGCTTGTGTTCAACTGCAAAGAATCATGCCCCAAAATAAACTTTTTATGGTTTAAGATAAAGAATTTTGCTAAATATGCTCAGGGGTTAATACACTCTTTTTCTATATAAGAGCACACTTTAAAAAAACATTAGGGCTCGAATTGTAAAAAAAAAAATGAAAATATGGTTAGAACATCCTCAGCTTCAGAGCCAAGATTTTGTGTAGTGAAATTATGCATTCACACAAAATTTTACACTTAAAATAAATAGCAGAAAAACCTGGTATTATCATAAAAGCAGGACTTTCCACCATTGTCACAATATCCCAAATTGCATCCAGCACTGAAACTCCCTCCTGCACTTCTGCACCTCATGATTATCACATGACACATTTCTAATTTGCATAAAATGACCACAAACTTTTCAAAACAAAAAGACTGAAAATCAAGCCAATTCTCCATTCCCATTTCAGATTAAGTTTGCTTTCCCAGTGATCAATCTCTTGGGAACTCTTTGTTTCAAAATAAAATATGAATTTCATGATCCAAAGCTTTACAGCAAAGATTTATCTGGACAGTTGTCATAGGACCCTGGAAATTATGTCAACACAATAGAAAAACAAAATAATACAGCTATTTTCTTGGAGGCAACAGGGAAAAAGCTGCCTTCTTACTTCCTCTACCGGCATTGCTGAAAACAAGCCACTTGTCAAGGTAAACTGAATTGATCTAAATCTACTAAAATTTGTACTTTCACCCAAGAGGCCCTTTTGTTGAAAAAATCATCTTTCTAATGACTTTCATTTCATGCTGTGAACGAATTTAAAGTAAGAAAACTCAAGAATTTGAGAAACAAAATCGTATGGCAACTGATCAGCAAAATATATATTTGACATTCTTGACATTATGCTACAAAAAGAAACAATGTACTGGATGCCCGAAAAAAGTACTGATGTTTAAAAAATCCAAAGCCCTCTATTGTCACATTCTCAGAGTAAAATTTCAATTTCACAGTTGATATTTTGAAATAGATTTTTCATGTGGAAGATGAAGTATAGGCAAGAAGACATTTGTTGAAGGAAATATGATGATTCAAATTTCGATTCAAAATCTCATTTTCTCAAACAAACAACAAAAAGATTCCACTCAAATACAAAATTCTAAAATCTGCATACATAACAGAGCAATTTAATTAACGCCAATAGGCCTACTGAATTTTAGAATCATAATCTAGAAAGTAGTTATAGTTTTACCTAATGGAAAGGTATACTGTGTCTTTGGGTATACATTTAGTGCAGCAAAAAGTAGTTATTGACAGTGGGATGGGACTTTGAATCAGCCAAAACTTAATTGTAGTAAAAAGTAGGCCCGCGGAAAGGCCATGATTTTTTCCAACAGGAGGCTTTGTTTTTTGTCCTTTTTGGCATTTAGCTTGATTCACTCAATAATTTTCAACCAAATTTCACCTGTGAGAACAGCTCGAAATAAAAATAATCAATAGATTTGGCATCATCTGACAAATGTTTTCAAGAAGCTGACACAGGAATCACAAAGATCAGAATCAGCTCAAGCTGAAGCTGACGACGGTTTGTATTGTCCTTTAGTGGAGAGTTCATCATAAAATAATAATCAATAAACTGATCATCAAAACTGGCAACATTTGCATCAAATATGTTGCTCAGATCCAACACGGAATCGCTTTCTTCTTCAGAAAAATTGGTCGTAATACTTTGAATTAAAACAAAATGACAGAAGCTGGACGAAAAAACAGCACAAGGAATTTTAACAGCCATTATCCTAAAATTTTCAAATGACAATGGATAACAAAGATTATGTTAATTTATTGTTTATTTCTTTGTAAACTGATGGAAGTATATTGATAACAATGACCTGAAATATTGTCCATGGGCAATCTGATGAGTCACATAGCTAAATGTTTTCTAAAAATTCCTGCAAACTTAGTTTGCCTGTGTTGATGACAAAAAACTCTGAAACCTGTACAAAACATGCTATACAAACTTACTCAACAAAATAACTACAACATCAGCTGTTTTATATGGCTGTGCTAGGGTAAGACGCAGAGTCAACATTACTCCATTCTTCTCATTTTTATTAGTTTATTTTATTATTATTTATTCTTTGAGGGTTTACAGTAATAAGTTATGAATTCACCATTGTTTTGTTCAAAAAATAACAATTGCAAAAGTAAGGGACAATGTTGCGTAATACCCACTCGCTTTATTTCAGACTTTATTTACTGTGTCACATCACTCGGAGCCAGTATCTTCCCAAGAGTTGTGAGTTACAGTTACAAGTTATAAATTGTAAGTGTTTTTTCGAAAGTTGTGAGTTTTAAGTTGCGAGTTATAAGTAGTCTTTTTGTTCAAATAACAATAATCGCAACTTTGACCTTCCGAGTTCTGTTGTGCCTGATAACATCAGATTTTTCATAATTAAGAAACGTACGCAGGTCCACTCTATCATGGCATATTTTTGATTTTGAGCAATAGAAACAATTTTGACAAGAAAAGTTTGAAATTTAAGGTTACGTCCTAATATATGGGTACATGTTACACCCTAATATATGGGTACAGGTATGTGCCGCCGATAAGGATGGGTTTGAAAGCAGTAAATTCTCTAAACATGGCCATGATTTTGAGTAAAAATGCCTTAATGTTGTAAAAAACCACCCTGATTTTTCTTCAAAATCCGCAAACCGTATCGAAAATATGGACGGAATAGACGAAACCGCCTATAACCGCCAAACTATATAGGCCCCCGCTTTAAGTCTCTTCTGCACACACACCCTTGCTTGGATTATTTCAATATTAGATATTGAATATTGCTATTGACAGTCTGAGCATCGCCCCTTGGTACCAGGGGAAATTTAGCGGATTATCGAAAAAAATATGCGAAAATGATTTTTCCTACTTTCGCATTTTTTCAATATTTTTTCTTTTTATCGTATTTTCTTTATTTATGAATTAGCGCATTTCCCCCGACTTTTCGCCACATATCTGAAGTTGGAGTTGATAAAAATAAAACATGAACATAAATATAATGATAAACATAAAAAAATTGGAGTTGAGAAAGGTCGGAGAATCTTGCCCCGACAGCTCTGACATCTGCGAGTATTTTACCTGGCCATTTTTATATTCAACTATTTTTTCATTCAAAATAATGTGATAATTATTAGATCAGAGGGGACTTTCTGAGAGTGTGAGATTATCCCACATAAAGAAATTAAAATGCGTCACATTCCACTGGACCCATCAGGTCATTTGTCAACATTTATCGACAAATCGGCGAAATAGAAAAATTATTTCAGAAAAGCAACAGGAAAGGAAAATTTTGTGCGGGCGATTTTTTGTACAAATAATTTATCCCATGCGTGGGCCAATGCATGCGCGTGCGATCGCACGCATTAAAAGAAACAGACTGAATATGATAACTAGTTTTTCCGTTATCAACAAAATTGTGTCTGAACTCACAATTTTAAGTTTAAGTTCGGTAGGATTTTGCATTTTCAGTGCCATTCCAACTTACCGTACATTTAGCTATGCATTGTTGTGACAGTTACCATTTGCTTTTAGATTGCTTCGTTGTGGATTTTGTGGAGCAAAAGCCAATACTATGAAAATGAACCGGAAACCGATTTGGTTCACTTTGCTCTTGCAGTTTGCTGTTACTCACCATCTTGCCAATGGTTTGTAAAACTCATTTTTCAGCAATTTTTTTCATTTTTCAGCAATGGTGTTCGTTGTTTTCATCTGACAGATGCATATTGTCTAAAAGTTAACGAGTGCACCCTATCCGTTTCAGGATTGAAAGCAAAAATTCGGTAATTTTTAGTTGTCTTGATCACACGAATTGTTCTTCTCTGGCTCCACAAACAACAATTTCGTTAAAATACTTTATATTTTTGCATTTCTTGTTTTTTGACCATTTGGCTGCTCGTTTTTAAATATTTTAACGATTACACCGGAAGAGCTGTATGTTTTCTCCATTGGCAAACATTGTATAAGAAATCGTCTGTTCGGAAAGTATGCGTAATTTCTTGTTTATTACACGAGTTATTATATGACTTCATTTTTTCATTGCTTAGCGAATTTTACTGTTTCTATGGCAACACAAGTTACATCTTTACTCGTGTCTTCGTCAGCAGCAAGTAGCAACATGTCTTTGCCAGCAGCAAGTCCAACACTTTCACTGGCAGTAACCATCACTTCATCAGCTGCAGCTATATTGGAAACAAAATCTAATGTTACTGTTGCAACAGCAGTTAATACTTCACCATCTGCAACTATATCGGGAATGCAATCTAATTCTTCTGTTGCGACAGCAGTTACTACTTCACTCACGTCAATATCAAAGGCACCAAGTAGCATTTCTTCGTCAACAGCGAGTTCAGCAACTTCACCGAAAGTAACCGTCATTTTACCAAATGCAACTATATCGGAAACACAATCTAGTGCAGCACAAGTTGCTCCTGCACTCACATCGACATTAGGGATACAAAGTAGCATGTCTTCGTCCAAAGCAAGCTCAACACCTTCCCCGCCAGTAAACGTCACTTCATCAGCTGCAGCTACATCGAGCATACCATCTAGTGCTTCTGTTACTCCTGCAGTCACAGCAACACCAAAGGTACAAAGTAGCATGTCTTCGTCCACAGCAAGCTCAACACCTTCCCCGTCAGTAACCGTCATTCTGCCAGTTACAGCTACATCGGGAATGCAATCTAATGCTTCTGTTACTCCTGCAGTCACATCAACATTAAAGGTACAAAATAGCATGTCTTCGCCCACATCAAGCTCAACACCTTCCCCGTCAGTAACCATCATTTCATCAGCTGCAGCTACATCGAGAATGCAATCTAGTACTCCTGCAGTCACATCAATATCAAAGATACAAAGTAGCATGTCTTCGTCAACAGCTAGTCAAAGTTCAGTTGTAACAGGACCCCCTGTTATTATCCCCATAACAACAGCAAATGCCAAGAAGTTTAAAGTTAGCTTCAAATTGACCAATTTGCCTTGTTCTGACGGAATTAAAGAGAATGATGTCAAAAGCCAAGAATACAAAGACTTATCAAAGAAACTGTTGGATGCCATTAAAAACGCATTTGTAAATGATGCTCAATATCGAGGATCAAGGATCATTCGATTTGAATGTGGTAGTGTCATTCCAATAGTTGAAATTACCAAATCAGAAAATGCTACTAGCAATGCTAATCTGGAACTAAAAGTAATTGAATCTGTCGTTAGTAGTGGTACGTTTGCAGGTTACTCTACAGATACAACTAGTTTCAGTTCTAGTCCTCAAACTTATGTTGCACCAGCACCAAAAATTTACGTAAACATGAAGACAGACCTGTCTGTCAAGCTGTTCTGTAACAGCCTCAACAATTTCAAGAGAAGCATTGCTCAATTCCTTGTGACATCCAATGGGTTTGAGTTCATAAAAGCATCACAGGTTGTCGTCTATGATAACCAATGTAACGTTGCAACTTTGTATTATGCAAATTCAAATCCTTCTTTTTACATATCTGTCTCAGCTACTGATGCATCTCAAGCAGATATCGAAATGACGACTCGTATTTACAGGTTGATAAAACAGTTTAATGAAGAAGGGACTACATGGAGACTTGGTGCTGCCCTTGATGGAAAGGTATGTTATCAATATGTTTTATGTAAATTGGTATGAAGTGAAAGGTTTATATTTATGGGACTCTTGGTTTTGACGTGCTGTATATATAATCATGTTAAACTGTAAAACCATATTTCATCAATTTTATTTTTTGCTCATTTACAGTATTTCAGATGGTTCATAAGTCGCAGAGAAATTTTATGATCATCATGTAAGATAGTTATGGTCGGTAATATTTATTTATCTATCCTGCACATTAAGTACAGTAAAGAAATATTTGTTACATTTTTTGACAGATAAAGAAAGTTGACTTGGCGGGGACCGACAAGAAGGAGGAAACTGATCTTTCTGAACTAACGATTGTGCTTATAGGAATGGGTTCTACATTTGGCTTGCTCTTGTTGATTATTACAATAATTTTGGTAGGTATTTTATTTTTGATTAGTTTTTATGAAAGTTAGGGTCATCGACAATTATATTCCGTCAAGTTCGATACCCCCTCTCCCCTCTGCTAAAGCGGGCCTCTTAAGGAGGTCCAGAACCATTTAGCTATGTAAAACATAGATTATGCATTTTCAAATATAATTAAATAGAAAGCCTTAAGTAAATTTTATCTAAATAAATATAAAATTAATGGATTTTGCAACATGTGCTGACCTCCTCCCCATCCCCTCCTAGAGGTAAATAATTGTCGATTTCGTTGATGGAAAAGAACAAGGCAATGACACGACAGGCTATGACGAGCTATGTCAATCAATCTTCTGTTTCAAAGGTTCTGATTGCTACTTTAGAACAACAGTCTGAACAAACGATTGTCATTTCATGGGATACTGAAGCTTTTTGACGAAACAATTTTGTCCAAATCGGACATTTGATAACTTTAAATTGTCCGATCCGAGAAGACGTAAAACCTGTTTTTTCCTACAGTCCATGCCACATCATAAATCTAATGGGAAGTATTCCTTTCGAAATTAAATTATTTTTTTAAAGCATGGTAGCAAAACGTGTGTTTTTACAATAGACGATTTATCTTGATATTAATTAAATTATACGAATGTACCGGGTGCGCCAAAAAAGGCGGAACATCTTTGACGAGCTACCAAAAATCGTTTACTGCACGGATTTAAGTGATTAAAGTTGATATTCACGTCAAAAAAGACTAAACTAGTTAAAAACAATTTTTGGCGATTTTTTTCGACGCTTATTTTCTTCCGTTATGAGCGATTTCCAAAAAATTATCGATCTCACAAAATCTCGAAAACACTGAAAAGCGTTTATCAAATTTTAGAAGTTTGAGAGCACATGGACAAAGAGAGATTCCCGCAACCATGTCAAAGACTCTTGCGAATCAAAGACTCAGTTTTTATGCGTTTTCAGTTTCACGGGTCATTTTTCACAGTTTGAATAAAGGCTTTTCATTTTCTTTCAAAGCATGAAGTCAATGTTTGATCTCAATCATGCATGAAAACTGGCCTAGTGGTTAAGGCGCCGGGCTCATAATATAAATTCGCATAATATAAATTCGACAGATCGCAAGGTCGTGGGTTCGAACCCCACCAAGGTCATACTTGCTGCGAAAGTGTGAGGAGAGCTACTAACTATCTGTAATTCCAGGCAAAGGCAAACGGAATCCGGAGGTGTGGTCATATCGAGAGGAAGGACCGGGGTCGCCCTTATGCCCCCCCCCTGCGCCAAGCGCAGAAACCCATACCTTGCAAGAATAGCAAGTGTATGTGCTTGAAATCACTTATAACGGAAGAACAAGCGTCGAAAAAAATCGCCAAAAATTGTTTTTAACTAGTTTAGTCTTTTTGGCGTGAATATCAACTTTAATTACTGTAATCCGTGCAGTACACGATTTTTGGTAGCTCGTCAAAGATGTTCCGCTTTTTTTGGCGCACCCGGTAGTGAAAACAAAGTCAACTCCTATCAGACATTTTAAGTTTCGTTTTATAAGCCAGGGCGCGAATATACATTGATTGTTTTATGTTTCTTTGTTGAGTGTTTTGTTGTTTATAAATTAATACATAGAAATGCCAATAAAAGTTTTGAGTACGAAAATCTCATTTTAAAACAAAAAACGTACAAATAAATCTTCTACCGGAAACCTCTGAATATAAGCACACGAATATAAGCCCCTTAAATATAAGCCCCTTAAGTATACGCCCATCAATCAGCAAACACTGATTTCCTATTTTTGTTATTTTTATGTCAATATGTTTCTATTGCTAATTATTTTTACAATACCTTATCTTTCGTTTTTACGATAAAATTATCACTGACACAAGACCGCTTCATTAATAGGCTCCCCCCGTATATAGCCCCCCATGTATAAGCCCCGTCAAAATGTGTTTACGAACATATATAAGCCCAAGGCTTATAATCGGACGTTTACGTTATACAAAGTTTTATATTATTAAACAGAATGTTACGGTAAATTTTGTAGTTTTTTAAGTTGCTCAATTTTATTTTTCTCCAAATACTAAATGAAGGTATAGCCATGATTTTCTCCAACATTTTGGTGGCTCATCCTTACTGGTTCTCAAGAACTGGCTAATAAAACCGCAGGCCGACCTGGGCGGTGTATCTATACATCTATATTTTAAGCGTGCACGTATGGTTAATACGGCAATTTGTCCAACTGAACAAGCGAAATTGTATAAATATAGTTTATTTATTTATGTATCATTCATTTAGCGGTATTTAAGCGGTGTATCAATTATACGTCGTCTGATTGAATTTGTAGATCGTCGGTAGAATGAGAAGAAGTCACGAAGATATCGGGTTAGACGCAGTGACAATCCAGAATAATGCTTACGGTGAAAAAAAGAGAGCTCAGTATGGTTCTGTCAATGAAGGCTACGAAAGAAAAGACGAAGTTTGTATTGTTTTCAATTTTGTTTCAATTTTGTATCTCAGTCTCTAGAGAAATATGAAATGTTCTTCGTTAAATATTTGCTAATGTTGTTATGAGTAACAGAGGCAAATTTTGTAACAATAGTGAAATCAACTCGCAAATTTCAGAGCGTTTATTCATGGAAGACAAAGCGAATTCCCTCAACCTGAAAATAAGGTTGACCGCAGATTGCTTGTTTTTATTTTCCAGTTGAGAGAATTTGCTTTGTCTCTGATGGATAATCGCTTTGAAATTGGCATGCCGATTTCACTATTGTTATAAAATTTGCCTTTGTTTGTTATGAATAATTTCTTTTATCTTTGGATTGAAATTTTGTTTAAAATTGAGTAAAACAAACAACGAATTATTCACTTTCACCAGGCTCTGGGGGCGATGCAGTTTTATTATTTAAAGAATTTTGTGATTTGTGCTGGGACGAAGCAATTTTTTCAAAATTTTAATAATTTTTATTTCTCTTAACTTTCTCTGCTTTTTTGTTTTATTTTCTTCAGGAATTTTAGTTATTCGTTTCGATCGAAAAATATTGTTATCCCCTGGAAAGGTTATGTAGCCAATTACGATAGAAAAGCAATTGGAAGAATTATGAATACTGTAGATTTAATAAGTAATGTCTTGATGATAAAAGTAATTAGAGCCAGGAGCTTGCTCAATAACATACGTTTTGGGCATAAACCCTTCGTCAGTAGTCAAGATTTAGCCTCACGTTTCTTCGCCCAAAAGAAAATTAGGGGCAGTTACTAATGTGAAATGTTTATTATATTTAATCAAACAAAAAGACGGTGCATAGAGGCATGGTCAATTGCGATGATTTACAAAACAATGAAATACCAAATGGCAATATTATCAGAGATATAGATACGCAAATTTTAAATCAAAATTTCCAAGTTTGGCAAGAAGTAATTAAATGAAATATTCATAAAGACTAGAATCATATGCATATATATATATAACTTTCAAGCAAAATGATAAATCTGGGTATCTTTATAAACTACAATATTATGTTTTTAGTCTGTTACTCTGTCCTATTACCCAAATTGTATACTTATGTTCGGTAACACGGAATTAATGGTCCCTTTTTTTAAATAATGACTGGTATTTGACCCCAATTTTTTTTCATTATGGCATATCCTTCACTTTACCCCCCGAAGATGCCCACAAGATAGGTACTCAAGAAAGCAAGGGGGAATTTTGTAAACAAATGATTACGGGTTTGACCTTAACAATGTGATTTGCGATTTAAAAGAATAGGAAGAATAGATTTCACGCCTCTGAGGGCAATAATAATCAAGGAAAGCTATGACAATTAGTTCGGCTGCGTTGAAGATGTGAAATCTATTCTCATTGTCGACAGATTGCATTGTTATATTAAAAACTCAATCTTTTGTTTTGCTGAATTCCCTCTTACTACTCCAGAAGAAAATGAACACCAAGTAAACATTATCCAAAACACAATGTGGTAAATTTGAGAAACTTTTAGCCTTATTCTGACAAAAGTTATTGGTTAAAATTTATATTTTATAAGCCTTCTAGCGGCGATATTCTAATTGAAAATTGTCATATTGCAGCAGTTAGTGGTTGATGGTAATGATTATGAATATCCCAATGCTCCGAGCACTCCGGCGACTAATGGTTACCATAAAGAAGAGTCAACGGTAATTTCCAATAAAGCTGCTTATCAGGAGCTCCAACCCGCAGAAAAAACACCGCCGTCTAATTATGAAACATTATCTGCTGAGGAAGAAGCTACAACTAAAGTGGCAGTTGATCCTCAATCATCAGGGTACACTGAGGTATGTGTTACGTTGTTTATTTTAATATTTGTTTCTTTATAGACACGATATCTTATGGTACAGCCTGTATTATTTTGTAAAGACAAGAAGCTAAAGAAAGAACACTTTTGGGTCGCTTTGGCTGATGCCCATCTACATACTCATTTACGAATTTCTATTAAGCATTTTTCAGATTTTAAGAACAATAATTACTAAATTACATTCTACATTTTGTTAAAATCTTTAATCACACAGATTACCCCTCCATTTAAACCTGAACTTAAACAACTAACTCAAGATGAACTGGCTCAAAGAAAAGACGATGGTGACAGGTTGAGGAAGGAATTTGAGGTAATGTTTTGTCATCTTGTTTGATTATCTGTTGATTCGTTCTCAAGACCGGTCAAACGACTGGAAATTTCTGCTGAACATTTTCCGGGCATGGCATTCCATGTTCAATGGGTGGAAATTCTGTATGTTGCATTGGTGGCTAGACGACCGAACAACGCTCAGTGAATATTTGCTCAACAACAAATTTACGCGGAGTTCGGAGAATTATGATTTAGTTGGGAGAAACAGTCTTGCTTTTGCACAGCACGGCTACAAATCTGAAAAATTCAAAGAGACGAAGTGGTGCCCAAACCAAAACAGAAATGATTTGATTCTGATGACAATGATGGCAAAACAAGATGTAAAACCAGGCAAAATGGATGCCATGAGAGAGGAGGGAAGGAATGTTTGAAAATAGCGCGAATAATTTTGAATTTTTTTTCAGTGGATGTTCAATGAAAATGTCCAGTCGTTTGCATTTACAACTAACTGTCTGAAGTTTAAAAACTATACAATTTAACTTAACAGCTTTTGCTGAAAATTAGTTATGGCATTACTGAAAATGAAGTACTAACACAACAATACCAGCGCAACAATTTACAACGAATGTTAAACAATGATAGTAGTGGCAATGAAATCTTTTGATTGATTATAAATGGCATCAGTGCTATTACTGGTTTGGGGGTCTTATGTAGCAATTTTTTTAATTTTTACCCTTTCAGGCCTGGATTTATTTCTGAATCCTAAGTTTTATTTGCAGAGAGTAGCACATGCAAACAAACTTAATTTGTAACTTAATTTTTTAACTCCCGTTGAAATATCTTAAATTAATGCAAAGTTCTACCTGCATTTACTTCCTGGTAATATGATATTATACGTTGTTTGTCAATGAGCCATATGGCCCTTCCCATGTGTCTTCGGACCTATGTCCAAACGTTTTGAAAAACGTGTTATTTCCTGTAATATATATTTCTTGTTTATTGTTAAAATTGTATTTGTTGGTATTTGTGCTTACATGCTCAGTTTAATGATCACATGGTTTCCATATAGTTTCTTGCTCCCCGTGGTATCGTTGTGTTATTTCTGTTTGTTTCTGTGAAGTTTTATCAGAGTGAAAATATTTGGAACAAAAATGCCAACTTTTTGAGGAACGGACATCAGATTAAATTAATTTTATTTTTGTAGGGTTTGGAATTCGATATGCCTGCAGGAAGCTTAATCTACCCTTCTGGAACTTCAGAGAAAAACCGTCTTGTCAACGTCATCCCAAGTAAGTTGTTATATTGTCAGTTTAATTTTGATTATGCCAAAGGCTTCTTTTTAATCAGTACTCTTCCTTACAATTCTTCATTCAGCCCTCATTTAAATAAATGGAGACTTAAAGAGTGGAAACTTGCTCTATTAGATGTTTTCTGCTTTTCTTAGATTTTTTCAGGCAAGTAGAAGTCTTTGACATATTTTTAAGGTTTTTCAGGAGATTTTGTAACTAAATTAAACTAATATTAATTGTTCTGTTTTGATGGATTTTACTATAGCAACAGTTATGAAAGGTTTGTTTTGGGTTACAGGCCACTATTTCTTTTTTCTCGTGCCCCATTGGACGTTCATTATCTTTAAGGTTATTAATTTCACAGTTTATAAGATCTTATCTCTGCTGCATTCGAATCACACTTTGATGGTTGCTAGAAATCATTGTTTGCATTGAGCTAAAAGCGATAACAAGAGAGAATTTTGTATAAAACAAACAATTTGCGGTTTCGAACATGACGGTAACATTTTTAATTTAAAAAAATGTATTTCACACTTCTATCTGAACTCAACCGAATTAAAACAAAGAGAGGGAGCAATACATAATGATCTTGTTCATTATGATTAGCTTTGCTGCGTTGAAGGTGTGAAATATGCCATTTACAATGACAAAGTCAGAACTGAATCTTTGTTTTTGTTTACGGACTTTTCTCTTGTTAAACGTTATAGCATGTTGGATAAAACCAACTGCATTGTATTCTAGTGACAGGCTATTCAAACTATTAGCCCTTTAACAACGATGCCAGGAGAATCCAAACACTGCACAATTGGGATGGATAGAACTCCATTTCACACAATTTAAAAATTCTACTTTCTAAATTCACGTTCTTACTATTTGGATGGATAAGGTGCGAAGAAATATGTCCGCGTTCACAAAGCTGCTATGGAGGAGCTTCACTTTTGATGATTATGTTTTGAAAGTTTGATACTTTGCCTGAAAAAATACTTTGCCTGGCTTCAGCTTAAAGTTTGATACTTTGCCTGACAAAATAATACTGAGTAATCTCTGAGGTATCGTAAAGGAAAGCCAACGTTAAAGCCATAATGTACTATTTTCAGCAGATGAGAGAAATCCACTATATTTGGCGTCATTGAGTATGACTGGGTGACTATTGTGTATATTTTGGCAAACAAGATAGCATAACTACAAACTGAAACCTCTTTTATTAAATTCAAGCCAACACAGAATTATCAAACCTAAAGTTCCTTTTTGACAGCTTTGCAAACGTGGGAATATGTTTTGAGTCACCCGGTAGGTGTTTGGTTTCAAGCAATATGTATTTATTGCTTTGAATGGTGATGTGGCAGCGAAATATTAGCTCACCCATTGTTACTAAATTTCCATGTTCGAAAACAGCAGCGTGTTTTCATGAGCGCACAAGATTTTTGCAGCAGCATGAAGACACCACTGAACCGAAGACAGAATTCTAAGCAAAGGGTGAGTGTTTGTACCACGTTACGACTGCCTGAAGGCTATACAATGTTGTAATTAATGGCATTCAGTCACGTTGTTAGTAGATCCACTATTCGTTCTTTTTTCGTATTATTAGTATTATTTTCAGCATGAATTTTATTATGAAGTTGTTTTTGTTGCAGGCGACGTATCTAATCAACGATCGATGCTAAACGAAGCTACCCCTTTATTAAAAAACTCGCAGTGATGTGCTAACCTTTCAGACAACTGTTGTCTCTTGAAAGTAGCTCAAAACTAAATTTGAAAGAAAATTTAAAAGTAACCTCGGAAGCAGTTCGGAGTGAGACATTAGAGTGTTTGTTTGAATTGGTGTACTCTCAAAAAAAGACTTTTTGATACTGTGTGGTGTTAAGAAGATTGTACTCTGTTTGAAAATACACTTACTCTAATTTATTTTGAGGTAGTTCATAAGAGGGCAAGAGCTTATTAGAGAATTCTGTGTCAAGACTATATTGTGCTTTTTGAGCTGGTAGAGGCTCTTAAATCTTTATATTTTACAACTTAGCTGAGAAATGACCAATGGTTTAATAAAAAGGGATAGAATGCGATAATGCTTTGCAATGGAAAACAGTGAAAACTAGACTTATCCAGGGGCGTATCGAGTCACCAATTTTTTTTTTGGGTTGGGGTGTGGTGTGGTGTGCTATCTTCGTTTGCAAATTGCCCGAATTTTGCCTCCCAATTTTGACATTTTTGAAAATTATTAGGGGGGTGTAACACCCCCACTCTCCACTAGCTACGCCCCTTCATCAGTTTTAATAATTAGATATGCTTTAGATAGATATGATTAGCTACAGTTTTAATAATTAGAATTGTAGCTTAATAAAAAGAGGGCTTATTTGAGATTTGTATTAAAAAAAGAGCTTTTACGGTACACTTAGCGTTCCCAGATCGTATTCGAATTCTCGTTTTTAGCTGTTACTAAGCGATCTTTTGTGATAGAATTTAAGCGATCTTTTGTGATAGAATTTAAGAATATCATGCAAAGAAACATAAATAATCCAATTGTGGGCGTATTCTTTTGGTACCTTTTTCAGCGTAAAAACGTATAAAAACGTATTATTTGGGGTGTCTCTCGGAAAAAAAGGAAACTTCGAAGGCTTTTAAACCTTTTGCCTTTGAAACTGGAAGGTTTCGCAGACTTTGCTGACTTCTCTGAGATTCTCGTTTCTTTTCGTGACAGAAGGAAATCGAGGTCAATTAAATGGTCTGCCATGACAACGAAAGCATTAAATTAAATTTGGCAGGTTGAAGGCAAACCAAAAGATAAAACTTTAACGAACACTTCAACAAACTTTGAAAGCTTTAACAAACACAGCAGCATAGCAACAGAAACCTCGCTTTCAAAACAAGTTCTCAAAACTCTAAAACTCTACCGCTTTCAAAATTTATTTTTGTTTTCAAACTCTTTGAAGTCTACGAACTTTAGAATTCAGAAAGATTCAAAACCCCAAAAGAATACGCCTTGTGATATGTTTCTTTCGTGATGGAAAATGCATAAAATTGTATGTTAATTATGGAAGTTCTCTAAAAACAATATTCATAGATTTTTGTTTAGCTAATTTTTTTTTCAACAATTAACACCGAAGTTAATTGCATTTTGGATATTACATTTTGCATGAAATTTATATAAATCTTATATAAAATTGAACGTTTTGTGGGTTATTTTATTCTAGAAATTTTATTTATAGTGTATATTTTCGAATAAGAATATTATTTTTGTAACATTTAATTATAAATATTAACGATAATAATGAGCGACGTTTCGAT
>JAYJMH010005742.1:0-26153 GCA_036873815.1 Phacellophora camtschatica | reverse complement strand
GCACCCGGATTGCAGAATGTTTGCGGGCGGGTGCGGGTGCACCACAAGGACAAGAAATCCACCCTAGTGCGCAAGTAAGTGCGTCAGAAAAACTCTTGGCTGTCAAAGGCAGGTCAATGAATATAACATTTAATGACATGAGATTTAAAATGTTGAGTTAAATAAAGGGCGTTGGTAAGGTTTATAGCCAAAATAAAGGGCGTGGCTCAAAAAGTTTCCGGGGCTTTGCCCCCCGAGCCCCCCCCCCCCGGTGGCTCTCAAAGGTAGGCAATATGTATTTTACTTTTCATTATTAGATGCACCCTTTGCATACTCTGCCTGGGCTGGTACCATTACTTTTGCTTTCAGAGAATTAGCCCCCCCCCCTCGATCAAAAATGCTTCCTACGGGCCTGAGAGTGACAGAAATACTTTCATATATATCTGAAAAGCTTTCAAATATATTGACGTGATATTCCTGGAATTTTTTCAAAACTAAAATTGATGGAAGCACGAAAGCAGTTTTTCTTTGGTTTACTTTAAATCTGGACATTGATTCTAGTCCATGTTGAATTTAGTTAAAATGCAATTGAAAATTTCTTACTCTAATTCTGTTAAGTTAACACTTTGCTAGTTAAATCTGTTTTGTATATCCCATGAGAGCTTTCGGTGTTGATATAGTTTTGGTTATCTCGAAAACTCGCTTCTTCGGAGAACTCTGCGTTCTCTTTGAGAGTTTGAGATAGTAGGGTTCTACTGCATTTTACAAATGAACATCTTGCATCATGCACTGATTTTCTGTTGCCGTAATCACTCTTGTATTCCCGCCATCTCCAATGATTCCGCCTCTGGAAGAATCCCGCTTTTTTATCGACATTAAAACATTTATCCCGCCTGCTCTCTAATAATCTATATTGCCTCTCCAATAATGCCGCCTCTCTTGCGATTCCGCAAAAAGAATTAAGTGTTGTTGAAGGCTCAATTCCGTAACGAGAATACAGGAGTGAAAACGGTAATCATTCTTGAATTTGATTGACAGGACCAATTGTGTTCCAAGCTCCCAGAACTTCCAGTCGAAACGACAGTTGGAGAAGCAAATGTTCTGGAAAAGTTCCAGTTGACTGGTCAACGTAAAGCATTTGTGGCAGGTTGTCGTGTAAAGAAGGGAACATTGACTGCTGATAAAGAAAACATTTGGAGGTTGATAAGAAACGATGAAGTTATTCATGAAGGTACGTTTCAGACTAATTATAATGTGGTTTCTTGTTGTCGCTACATTTTACTTTACAATCATTAAATTTCAGTAACCTTCTTTCCTTCAAAATGTCTTGAGAAGTAAGTAAGTAGGCCGACCGCAAGGTCGAAGGCAACCCGAAGGCTCCTTTGCTGCTACCTTTCATTTGCTGCTACCCATAATGGGTAGGGGAGGGCGCCACGCCATTCCCTGGTTTGATAACCACTTACCACTAACCACTCATTCGCCGACCTCGAAAGGAGGTTGGACAGCTAAGTTGGCTGTTAGGTGAACCAGTTCAGTCAAGCACTCAGAAGGTTGCCCATCTGTTACACATAACTGTTACGCTTATTACACAAGCCGTACTCTGGCTTTTTTATTTACTTGTTGACGCCAAAGTGGACTGGGGAACAGCTTCCAAAAGTTAAGGTGGGAGAGACGGGAGGTAGGAATTATGTAATCAGGCTACATAACTATAATTAAACTGAATTGAAGTTTGAAAGTCTCTAACAATGGGAGACCATCAAATTACGTTTTTCTATCAATCACATTGCAGGATTTTATTATTTGATCAAACAGACTAGCTTTACGTGTGTAGCCTTTAAAACAGATTATTGATTTTCTTGTTACATACAGTTTGACCAATTTGATCAGTCGAACCAAAGGCTTTAGCTTCTAAAGGCCCCGTCTGCACGGAGTCATTTTTGAAAAGATGAGTCTGAAAGCGGATCAAAATTATTGCATTCACGCGAGAGGCATTTTTGCAGCGTTTAAATTGATGAATTTGAATTGTTTTACATGACAGCGTTGCCAAACGGAGATTTGACAAGAAAGCATCAATTATATATACTTGATTCAACTCCCACTCGTGAACAAGTCTGTGATTATATTGCTGTTGCCGCAGCGTTTTTATATAGATCTGCTTTGCATCTGCACGGATGCTTTTATGAAAATCCGTTTTCAAAAAGATGGATTTTCAGTTTATTTCCGTGCAGACGAGAGGTCACATCGCGGAGAACGAAAACGCGCTAGTGTATAATTAAACGATGTTTTATCAAACATTTATCAGACATTTATCAGACAGCTATCAGACAACCATTTTAAGACAGTCTTTGTCAAAGGAAAATTTTCTGTTTAATGTTTGATTTTTTCATTTATCATCATGTAACGCCTAATTTCTAATATAGTGGCAGGGAGTCTCAAAGAGATCGCTGCGATGCGATATGTCTTTGCGATGCGGTAAGTCTTTGGGATGCGATGCGATAAGGGACGGATCGTTAAATATGGCGAGGGGGAATGGTGAAGAAGTCGATTGGACATAACAAATTTTCAAGACCCCCTTAATATCGACCAAATAGGTTAATAACCTCCTAGTTTTTGCAGGCCCCCTAACATGCTTCTAAAAATTCAAATACCCCAAATTTCTCCACCATCCCCTTGCCATATTTAATGACCGGTGTGGTCCCTTGCATTGCAGATAACGCAAATAACACCTTGCGCTTCTAGTAACTCCTTGCGATTATATTGAAACCATGCTTAACGGAGCAACTTAGCAATAAGAAAGATTCACATTTGATTTTAGTGACTGTTCCAAATAGAGGATATGTTGCTTCTCAGTTTAGCACTAGAGAGCTTCAGAGAGCCACAAATTTATGTTTTATTAGCCAGATATTTTATTTATTTATATTTTATTAGCCATATATTTGAGATAAAATATGAACCTTCGAAAAACAAAATATAATTTTGTTACTGAAGATTGATAAACGAAATCGAATTTTGATGATTTGACAAGCATCTTTACTTTTTCATAGGTTACCTAGTAGATTTTACCTCGTTCTTGAAGCTGTTTCGAACACATAGCTGAAATCAAATACACAACTAGCCTGCGCGCAGACTCGACTCGTTCCTATAAAAAGAATGACATTTTCCATTCAACTAAACCAGTCGAGTGTACACAACGTGTTACACTACCGGGTGACCCAAAAAATATTTTTTCCTCTTTGACAGTTCATACATAAGGTATTGACCGATTGGAAGGATTTAAATCATAGCTGAGGTTTCTAATCTTTTAGGATTTTTCCTGTGTTTAAGTCGGTCCAAATGTGTGAATTTAACAAAAGAGGGGACTTTAACCATTAAACAATGAAAATATCTTTTGGGGATAGTAGATACGGCATAAATCATTGCCAAGGGATGCAGAAACACTTTCAGTGTCGCAAGGAGCAAGATTGATCTTCCCAAGCCAAAAAACATCTATTCGTCATAGGTTCAAATATTTAAAACGAAGATGGCTACATTGCCTTGTTACCACATTTTCATACTTTTCTGAACAAATTACAACATTCTCATTTTATAAAATCCATATATTATACGTATTTTAAATGCTGGAAAAATTAAGTTGATCCTTCAGCTTTGAAACAATGTTTGAATGGCTTCAATCGGTTAGGTCTTCGATTTTATAGAATTTGCCAAAGAGAAAACCCTTTTTGGATCACCCGGTACTTTACATTAATTTACGCCAATAATAATCTACTATTACCATACAATGAATCGGCAATAAATACTAATGACTGCTAAATTATAGATGGACATAAAAGGGTCTTACATGAGAACTCATACCGGCGTGCAGTTTGAAATTCATGCCAGCATTACGTCTGAGAAAAGCAATCCAGTTTACATAAAATTGATATGAGAATTTAATGTCGTCTTGAAAAGAGGCAAATATCAAATTTCCCACATGACTAGAGGGAAGTTAATGGGAATTTGTTTCAATATGCCCCTATTTAAAAAGTATCCCGGCACGAAAATTCGACATGAAACTTTATGCCAGCGTGAGTTTCACGTCGCCCTCACATGTAAACACTAAACGCAACAGTGGCTCTGACCAGTGGTCGATTTAAAATCACGCCAACATGAAATTTTGTTTGGGCATGAATTTTTGTTCCTGTGCGAATTTTTGTGCTGGCATGAATTTTATGTCGGGTCTCGTGTATAGAGCCTCCCATAATTTTCTAAGACAATTCTAACATAACCAAGATAAAATGGTACTGCAGATATTGTGATCATGCACATCTTTCCTGTAGCTAAACGAAATACAAAACAAAATACAGAAATGACAAACAAACGTTAAATTGTTGTGACCAAGAAGAAATTTTAAAAAAGAAGAAAAATGCGTTTGAAAAAAGATTTTTTAAATTTTGCATGTCATGCCAGAGCCACACCATCATGTCAGTCGTTGGAAATCTTATTGTTTAGGTCAAATTAAACAACAGAAATTTTTTTAACAAGACATTTAATTCTGAATATGACAATGCAACTTGTCACTGAAAAGAATAGATTTCACACCTTCAACGCAGTCAAGCTTGTCATAGTAAACGAAATCATAAAGTTTTGCTATCTTTGTTTATTTTGCTTTGATTGAGCGCACTTAAAAGTGTGAAATTAATTCTTTCAAATTGCAAATTGTATTGATATGTTTGAAACCTCAATGTTTTGTTTGACAAAATCCCCCTTGTTGATAAAATTTGTTTCTCGTGAACAAAGAGTTCATTAACGAATTTTGCATTTTTTTCCAGGACCGTTAAAATCCTTAAAGCATGGAAAGCAAGACATTTCCGTTGCAAAAAAAGAGACTGAATGTGGAATTGTATTTGACAAATTTTACAGCATTGAAGTTGACGATAGAATACAGTGTATAAAAATAACGCATGAAAAACAAACTATTGATTGGAACGACTTGTAAGTATTTTTGCCATATAAAAAAATCAATTGCTTATGAATTTTCAATTGTGGCTTTTCTTTTCTTGTTATACGTGATTGCTTAAGAACATAAAAGTGACCCACTGACAAAGAACATAAAATTTCATATTTTTAAAGGGTGCATGTAGACAGGAAGGACTCTTAGGGGTTCTGGGGAACATGGGAACATGCCTAAAAATATCTGGGGGAACAAGGAACATGTAAATTTTTGTTGGGGAACAGAGGAACATTAAATTCGAGGGAATAATTTTAAGGAAAAATTCAAGCAAAATCTCTGAGAGAACAGAGGAACAATCAAGAAATCTTCTATGGAAAAAGGGAATACGTTGCCCCTAAACAATACTCAGACAAGATTTGTTCGCATTTTAGAAGTTAAAAACACCCATCCATGGTGCCTCCTTTGCGTTTTTTGTGGGATTTTGTTAATTTATGCAACATCAACAGAATTTGATTTTCGAAAAATAAGGTTCTTTGATTGGCTGATCACAGCTTTTTTCTCCTGCTAACAAACTGAATAACATTAACACCTCGCGACATCGTTGGAGCAGGATCTGTACTGTTTTAGGTTCCTTGTGAGTTAGTTGGCCGCTCTGTTTGGGAAACTTTGAAGTTTCCGTAAAAATTAGTTTTTTGTAAATTACATAATCTAAATGTCTTGGTTCAAATTTGTTCAAGGGAACTTTTTTATATCAGATAAAAAAAAATTACTAACTTTTGTTTTTTCATGAAATGAGAAAGTTCCCGCGAATAGATATGAACCAAGGCACTTGGATTAATCTACAAAAATTATTTTTACATAAACTTTAAAAATGGAGCGTGCAATTCTTTTTATTAAAGCCACCTAAAGTTTAAAACGGTATAGAATCCGCTGGAATAATGCTGCGAGCAAGACAAAGCAAATTCTCTCAAGCAGAACATCAAAACATGGCTTTGTATTTCCTTCATTTCATTTCGTCCTGAATGGCTAGTCGCTTTGAAGTCGGCGTGTTGATTTCAAAATCTTAGTTGATTACAAAATCTGCCCGTGTTCTCTCAATCAGAAAATCAATCAGGGAAGGAGGTTGGGAAGCAATAGTTCACAGTGGCCCGTGCGTCTGTTGAGTCATTTAGGCGCTGAAATTTCAGAAAACTGTTTTCCGTCATTGCATCATCGGTTATTGATAACAATTACCGACACCTTTAAAAAACCCAAGAAACAAAAAATTGTCAGCACTGCCATTTTGAAGTTGTACTCCTTAACTAAAAGTACAATGGCAAATATGATTGTTATAACCATTTTTCTTGGTGTATTAAGTGAGTTTTTTGGACATCAAATTGCGTTTTTGGGTAATGTTATGTACTAAATTTGGCTACCTGTTTGCAGTAAATCGACATTTATTTTTAATTATATGATTTATACCAATTTCTCAAAGTCTTTGACTTTTAGAAATTGTCCCACAATTAATTTTCTACAGTTCTACAATTTTTTACCACATGAACTACAGAAATTATCTATGCTTGATGACCTTCTTCCACATGCTCCACAAAGCTTTGTTTTTAGTTCAGAATATCTGTCTGTTGTTGTCGTTTCCGATGGTTCTTCTGATGAAACTCTCGAATCCGGACTTTCGCTTGGAGATGTATTGACAATATATACTGACGGAATGACTTCTGAATCTTGCATTCCTCCTGTCTGCCCGGGGTGAGCGACTTCATGATTTATTTCCAAAGCCTTTGCTGCATTTGCTTCGCTATTATTAATCTGTTTTCCGGGATGCAACGGTCTTGATCCAATCGGAGAGAAAGCAGAACCGGACCGCTCTTGACCGATCCGTTTGTATATGCAATTAGGATCTTTGCAGTTGCAAGAGATGCTACCCTTTGATAATCCTCGAACTATTCTTTCGTGCGTTGGCAAGATGCATTCTATAGTCTGGACAAAGTCGCCATCGCAGGCTTGCAAAATTAATTCTAAAACGTGTCTATTTTGTTCAGGAAATAGCCTCTGAAGTAAGTCAATTGATTTCAAAGATGGAAGAATAGTTGGGGGTAGACTTGATGGTCCGCGGTGTCCCGCAGATGGCAAGTTGGCTGGATGATAATACCCCATACTTTGGGGCATATGGTGGTTAATGGGGTGACTATTAAGAGCCGGTGTTTGATTAAGATGGCTCATTGCTGCTTGTTGGTGCAATCTTAGGTAAGCAGTGTTGGAAGAGCTTGCTGGGTAATGATAGATTGGCCCACGTGGTTGTGTTGGTATTGCCGCTGGAACATTATTACTTGTCGAAATTTCGCTGTTGACATGGTGACCTGAAATGCCACCTATTGGGTAATGCAATAATGGTGGTGGCGAGGAATTCAGAGACTGCTTGTCATTAACATCAGGGGAAGTTTCTGCCTGAACGTCTGAACATACTGCGGAAGTTTTGGGTTCTTCCTCTCCAGTGTCTGCTTCCATCTTATGTCTCTTAGCAGGAGTGATGTTATCTTCGCTTTCCAGAGGTTGCGATAGAGTTGATTTTATATGATCATTTTCGTCGTCATATTCCTGTGGGTTTTGTTCGTTAAAATCTTCTTCAGACTCAGAGGAAGGGGTCAAACCATAATCTGAAAATAAAGACATATTATTAATTTATTTTGTTATCACTTTGTTTTTAATAAATGTAGGTTTTTATTAGGATTGTTGCTGTCCAGACTCATGGGGCTCTTGGTGAATTGAGATCATCTTATACTCTCAGCAGGTGCCGAATGAACAGGGGGTGTCGTTTATTACTTTCTTAAAATAGCCAGACCCCCTCACGTTTATTTTGACCCATCCCGCTTATTCGGCACTCAGGAATCCTGTATTGTGTCTTTGATGTGCCACCTTGCTTTAAATATTGTGCGTGCAGGCTCATTGCGTTCACGCGCAGATTGGGCATGAATCGCAGCTATTGGCTTACATCTTGAAATCTAAAATGATGAAGAAATAAAATATAAAGCCTCATAAATATATAATTTCACGCATATGAAATCTGAAGTAGGAAATTTAATTGTGATTGAGGCTTTGTGCGTATAGTTTCTAAGCAAACACAAACAAAGACAGAACTAGAAGGTATTTAAAGAACATTTGAACACGAGGGTCCGTGACCAGTTGTACAAGTTTCATGAATGAATAATCTTCTATTCGTGCACATTTTTTATAACAATATCAACAATTTTTGCACTCACGCAATAACCTGGGCACGCAACGGATTTGTTAAGGGCAGGCGTTACTTCTAATGCAGTTGACATCAGTGTAATTCTAAATATGCCTCAGATAAATGCTTGCAATTATTCCAAAGCGTAAGTTACACAGGCCTAGGAAGTATCTGAATCTCATCAAAGAGGGTGCTCGTTGTTATGGGCCAAAGCACGAATGTTAAGGTAAAGGTTATCGAAGGTCAAGCGTGCTTTCATGGTCGATTGAATCATTAAATAATTGAACGGTAATCTCTGGCGTGTTTATGCAGACAACAAAGGTAGAGATTTAGCGCCCATGCTAATTTGTTCACCACGATATGAATGATATTTTGTTAGAAACCAATTTTTATACTAAAAGGGGAAACCGAGGCAGGGGGCAACAGCTTGGGTCTGAAATTTTTGAAAGTAGTTTAACTGGGGCATCAAAATTATTTTTTAGAATATGCTGGGGGGGGGGGGCAAATGATTTTTGTAATGTTAAATAAAATAATTAATTGATCTCTAGAGATACCAAAATCTGCACTTCTGCTCTATTGCAATGGCAGTATCAGTATACACTACATTTCTAAGTCCAGACAACAAAAGGAAAACGTGTCAAGTTTCGTACATGCGACAATAGGGTAGCTGGATGTTCATGGATAAATTGTCATGTGCTGACAAGGGTTAATTTTTAAAAAGCCTCCTCTTCCTTTTACCTAATGACCGCTCCCTAAACTATCTTCGTTTGGCGAGAGCTTTTAAGCTCATTTTTAAACTTTTATTGGATTTAGCGTCCATTTCTATTTGTTTACAGTGAAATAAATGATATTTTTTTAGACAGCACCTTGAAAGATATAAACTGTCAAGATAATAAAATATATCAAAATAGGATTATTTTTGTTTGGTGAGATATCTTTCAATTCTTCTTTGAAGTTGTGCCGGTGACCGAAAAAAGCTATCTTCGCTTTCAAATTGCACTCAAAACTATGTCCAAAGGGCGGACTAAGAGTTTGGATATCATCCAGTCATCTTCAACCACGTTTACATGTCCAAAACTGGAAATTAAAATAGCCCTCATCCGCGAGCTTTCAAACCATTTTAATGGAACACTATTCATTTCCAGTTCACGTTTAGACATTAATACAACCTACTTGCTCATCTTGGGGAGTTTGATCAGTGAATTTTTTAAATTTTAAACTCGAAAAGGACCATTAAAGCCAGCAAGTTGTTTTAATGGCAAAACGTGAAGTGGAAATGAATGGTGTTCCCATTCTCACAAGTTTCACAAATTTTAATTTTAGGTTTTAGGCAGGTAAAAATTTGAGCATTTGAGTACGTTCAAGCGAGACAGCCAAGAAAACTCTCACATTTTGCCCGTTTTCTGTTATTTCTACGTGTTTTCTTCATTTTGAAAACTCCAAGATTTCTCTAAACATCGAGCTAAAGGTGTTCCAAAAACAAGAACAAGTTTTTCAATTCAACCTTCTTTTTTATCAAAACAACGGCGCCAAAACATAGATGTAATTATGATTGGTCCTTGTTCATGTTAAAAATACCCTCCTATTGAATCGGTATCAGCTTAATGCGGATCGCTTGCGTTTACACGGTGTGGAGTGATCCGATACAAAAAGTGATCCGATACAAAACGAGTGCGCTTTCGTAGCAGGATCAAAGTGGTACGGATCGCAGAGCAGAAATTGTATCGAATCACTCAGAGCTTTGTGTAAACGGGGGGGGGGGGGTAATCCGCAATATTTTTGTATCGGATCTAGGGTGATCCGATACCGTGTAAACGGGGGTTAAAGCTCGCCTTTCGGACTTCGTTTTATGCAAAATTTGAGATTTTTGTTTTTGCTTGACGTTGACGTAAGAGGCTTGAAGTTAAATTTTGATACTTTGTTTGCCCAAATCTACCATATAATGTCTGAGCTACGCTAAAGAAAAGCCAACATTAATGGTTTTCTCAAAGCCATATGTAGACTTTTCAGTAGATTTCAGCAACAGAATTTCTCTACTTTTGGTTTCATTGAATATATCTCAATGATTGTTGGGACAGATTTTGGCAAACTAGGTATCAAATTCTAAATCGAGGCTTCTCGTGGTAAAATTCGAGCAAAAAAGACAATTATCTGAACTAAAGCTAGACTCACTACATAAGTTCCCTGTACCTTCGTTCCTTGTTGTTATTGTTTTCACTTCAGTCAGTTAGCGTAGCGGAGGAATATCAGGCGGAGGAGCGAACTAACGGCTTTTGTTGCGAGTCTAAACTAAAGCTCCTCTGCAGCAGAATTGCAACGTGCAAACATGTCTTTGAGACACACGATAGGTAGTTTTCGCCTAATTATGAAGGATGTTTTTCCAAGTATCCCACTGAAGAGCAATAATCAGGGGGAACATTGACATATGCATCAAAGTTTGATGCACTGAGCTTCAGTTTTACATTTCTGCGTGTTGCTTTTTGTACCTAAAAGTGCAATTATACGAAAGCTTAAAATGTACAAACAAACACATTTACTCAAAGACCTCAAACTCGCGTTGAAATATCGGAAATTAATATGAAATTCTGTCCGCAAATTACCTCCTAGAAATCTCAGGCTTTGCGTTATTCAGCAATTTGCCTGGCCATATATGGCCTTTCCTGGGATGAAAGGGTAAACAGCAAAATATAACTGTCTAATTTATGAAAAATATCTTATTTTTGTGCCTCTTTGTGATAATAGAAACGAGGTTAAAAAGTTAGATATATTATTCATGTTCATATTAGCATATATTTTCCACGTTATTCCCATCACAATCAACTGTTAAACAAAGTTTTTAATATCGCCCAAGAGCTTTTCATATCAAGTTCTGACGATGAAAGTTTGCAAAGGCCATCTGTTTTGGTGTGCAATGTATTGTCGGCATACTTTTCTTAAACTGTTGCAATCTGCTAGTTTCCCATATTTAATATGTCGTGCTATGTTAAACGCGGAATGGAGACTATTGATTTTTCTGCCTTTCTTCCATGCTTTCCCTCAGGCAAAAAAACAGCAAGGCTGCCTTGCTTTAAGATATTGATAGAGACGGACGTGAATTCGAAAATTAAATGCAAAGAGGGGAAAAGAGTAGGCTGAAAAAATACTGGTATGAAAACAAATGCTATGATTCCTTTAGCCAATCGCCACACTTAAACTTGTTGCCCGAGTCTCGATTCGCTCTGCCAGATCTGATAACCACTACATCGAGCTGTGGAGAGTGGTGGCTTGCGATTAAGGTGGATCTGAATTAATCAGACAAGGTCACACTGTTGTTGGCTGTAAGGACGTTTATCAACAAAAGAAAAATAATTCCCAAACCCAAACGTGCGCATTTTTTATGAAAAGCCATAACCAAACTTTAAATAGACTCATACAGAGGTCACCCGCTTTTTCACACAACCCAAACAGAGGTCATCCACTTTTCTCGTTTCTGGTTGTTTCATAAAACATCTTTTACAATGAACAGCTCAAATTAATTCTGTCGCGGATTGGAACATGAAATTATTTTAGGCCACTTCTCTTGAAATTGAGTGTTACAAAAAACAGTATTGGATTAATCAATAACCTATGTAACTAAAAAGGTTACATTTTCCTTATGGTATTGTTCTTTATATTTACCAATAATGTGCCCACTAGTATGACTATGAACTATAAAAGCCATAAAAGAAATTTGTAATGAGCTATCATTTGAGTATCTGAGTAGCAACAATTGATAGATTTCGTCTAAAGCTAAATCTTTGATATGGAATGTGCCTCTTTGCATGTTAGGTTACAGGGCTTTTACGGGTTAAGTCGGTCTTCAAAGACGCCGAGAGCGAGCTCGGGGGCCCCGGAGTGATTTTACAACGATCCAATGTATAAACCAAGGATCCAATTTATGTCAATGAAATAGAAATTTCTGCATGAAAATTGCCAAGACACAAAAATCCTTTATGGGCTTTCAATCATGTACTGACTCATAAAGGGCCCAATCAAGAAACTTTGAGGATAACGAATTGTTGTAAAAAGACATTCTCAACTGTCAAAAAAATACGTGCAGCCCAAGAAGTAGCCAAGAAGTCAGACCCTAATAGAAGTATCCTCATCTCGGGAACCAGATTCTTGCTTCGAGCAGAGAATTGGTTTTCCATGTCTTAAAAAATATCCACATGGATTAAGAATATAATTTTGAATATCACTTTAAGTTTCTGTATTGAGTACCTAACAATGTTTTTCATGTTCAAGGAAATCTATTAACAATAATATGCAATCTGAAATGTAATTCTACGACACTATAATTTTCTAGAATTATAATATTTGTCGTAAATACTTTTAATGAATATAGGTCTTATTTCTACCCACATTGTATTGTAGAATTTCAAAAATTAAGCTGATTTTTCTAAAACATCTGCTTGTGTCTAATTATTTTCTTTTATTTTTAAGGATATATGATTTTGAATAAAATTATTTTTTCTTATGTTTTTAATGCAGATGTATAAGGGCAAAACCGAAACAATACTATGTATTATTTGACTACTGACGAAGGATTTATGCTCGAAATATTTAATTTTATTTTCATTCGAAATGTTTAAGTATTATTTTTAAGAAAAAATTGTAACGTTTGCGTTGTGTGCCAAATTATACAAATTATCATTTACGATTATATTTTTTGAATCAGAATTTTTTTGAATCAAAATGCAAGGTAAACTGTACCATGCTTTTGCGAACAGCAACAGGAAGGAAGTCTGACAAAAGTATATTTCTATAGAACCTTTTAATTTACCTAAAGGATTTCGAATAGAATATTTACCTTTTTCTGTAGATGAAGAAACTGTATCGTGATTTGAAACCTCAGGTTGTTGGTGAAGTGGCGAATCGCCACCCTTATTTGCAGCCAAACCATTTTCTTTGGGGATTTCTTCCTCGTCTCGTCTCAATGCCACTTGAGCTGCCATCAGCCGTTGCCTCTCTAGAATTAGAATGCATTTGGTACAGGAACAATCACGCCATGGGCAATATCTCTTATGACCTTTAAGCTGAGATATGATGCCATGATTTCTGCATCTGGCACAGCGCGGAGCTTTCGGCTGGTCTCCGAGTGCGTCTTGTTGAGATGGCCTTGCGATTGACTGAGAATCCATGAATTCTGAAAAACTACCGAACTTTGCAACAAGTGAAATTGTTAATTAAAGATTTTAAGTTTTTAAAATCGAGCAGAACTGTTCATCGTTCGGTAATTCAAAAGGAAACACTGGCAGCCAGCCCCATTTACTGACTCAGACAGCAAAGAAATATCAGGTTACTTTGCGCTCAAAATACAGAATCAATCCTCGGAAGATGTTTTTAGAACTTGATGTCTTCAGTAACAGCTGCTGTCGATAGAGTTGAAGATAACTGTGTCAAAAGTCTTCTGCGGCTTGCTTGAGTCAGACTATTGTTTATTTGCATGCAAAATAGACCGCGCATTGTTATGTTTTTCTCGACAATAAGCATATTATTACCACCAGTTTTCTTCAAGCAGTCATGCAATCATCCAAGCTTTACTCTTATTTACATCTGCTTAACGTTTACAATACACGTGAATCAAAGCCTGTTTGTGATTGGTTGGCGTTTTGAAACTAAGATCCACAGTGATTAAATGTTTGCAGGTCGTATGTAACAATTATTTTCAAAATAGATTTTCAAGTGTCGTGGTGGCGATAGGTGTACACTTTCATTCAAGATATTGATGTACACTTCAAACTTTGATCAGTAAACGCTTGGGTATTTTGCTT
Source organism: Phacellophora camtschatica (assembly GCA_036873815.1). NCBI lineage: Eukaryota > Metazoa > Cnidaria > Scyphozoa > Semaeostomeae > Ulmaridae > Phacellophora > Phacellophora camtschatica. Next base: position 12,229 of record JAYJMH010005742.1, on the reverse strand, counting down.
CTTAATATATTTTGATTTTACTCATTCGATCTTAATTTTACTCATTCTTCCTTAACTTCTATGATGTAGATGCAGCAATGCCGGAAGAGGGGGGCAAGGGGGCAAATTGACCGGTGACCCCCGTTGCTCTCAAGAAGCTAGCTGAGTTCTTTCATTTTTCCATTTCCATGAATCAAATTTCTGGACTTGGATTTTCCCCCCTCGGAATCGTAATTCGAACTTCGAGCAATGGCAAATTCGAACTTCAATAATAAAACTCTTGTATCTTGTTCAATCGGGACTTTGAAGCCTCCCTTTGCACACCCTTTGGCAAACGCCTATCCCTTTGATGTAAAAATTGCAATACACGCTTCTCTCTAGAAATTCCGCGGCCGCCAGAACAACGTTTGTCGGAAGAAAGTCAAGATAAAAATATCAAAATGTTTAAAATTTAGTCCAGACTTGTAAACTTGAAAACTAAACTGTACTTGTGTGTTTCTGAATTAATCTTGAGAAATCGGAAAATTCTCCTTGAGTTTGAATTTTTTACACTTACAACGGTTGTTTTTCATACGCTATAATCCCCAAAATGTACAATTTTTGTGTTACATCGGTTGTTTCATTAACAATTTTATCCCCAAGTGGAAGAATATTATTTTTATATCAATTATTTCTCTGAATCGCGTAAATCGATGAATCTCGATAAAATTTCGAGCAATGAATGTCAATAAAATTTCCTTGTCGCTATCTTTAGCGCAGCGTCCATTTTATTTGTTTTTACATCACCCAGGAGGGACTCCAATAAAACTATAAACATTTGGCGACAGGTCCGTAAACTGCTCAAAACCCTAAACTCTTAACGAGACTAGTATGCACCCTTAAGCGATACTACTTGATACCATACCAATACAGTTGCCCACAAAATCTATAATAAGTGAATCTACGTAGCTATTTTAGTGGTAATTTAGAAAAGTCCACGATGACAGTGCTGCAATTTAGCTACTAGTTTCCTTTCTTAAATTTTAAACAGATTAAAAGCAATTACTTGAACTATTTGCTATTTGTTGGGGCTCTCTCTGAAAAGTGTGGCCCTGGGTTTTGTAATGAGATTTTTACCCTTAAATTTAGTTATTGTTTAAAACGTATCAAATCAAATCAATCACTCTTTCAAATAATATGTGGCTGTGTCTCTGGCTGTCTCCTACCCTCGGGTAGCTGTATCTATCCGTAGGCCGTATCTCGTTCATTATCATTTCAGTAGTCTGAAAATATAAATTAGAAAAGTTATTAGAATCACATGCCTCTAAATGATACTGAAATTGTGATTTTGACACCCCTAACGAATACCAAACCCTGAAAATTGATTTACAACACTTGATTCATGGACCTACCTATGGGCAAAATTTATATAGGAGTCCCCCTGGGTTACATCAATTGTTTATTAATGTATCTTAAATATAATTTCCCTTTCGTCAAATCAAATTATCGTATAATATACAAATTTTCATACATTTTAACGAAAATTTGCCCAGGATACAATCATTTGTTGTATTGCCTCGTTCTGGCGTGAAACTTTTGGCGCGAAAATATAACTTTTTGCTTTTGCTGGATGCTGATTAACTGGGGTGGCGTTGTGACAAAATACCCCCAATGTATTTTGAGCATTTGAAATGTCTTCAATTCAAGGCATGGACGTTTTGAAGAATTCTGGGGATGAAAAGATAATTTCTGTTGCTGTTTGTAAGGTACTAGTATTAAATAGTGGTCTTTTAACCAAATTTTGAAGGCTGTGGATGAGATGGTGTGCTGCTGTTTTGTGTTGTGTGGCCTTAGTTTATTATTATACTATTAGAAAGATAGTATATACTCTTTCGCTCCATGATTAATCCGCTCCATTATTATAATCTGGCTGGAATTTGGTTGGAGGAAAATCAAATGCAAAGAGTTAGGGTGGGGCAGGACAAGTGAGGGGCCAGATTGGATTATTTCCTTTATTGCTTTATCATTGGAATTGCACGGGCCACGGCTAGAACTGCGGCTAAAAGAAAGAATGCACGGTGGATTTCTCCTGCCCCAGCACCAAAAGGCAAATTTTCCAATTTGGTGAGGGTAGGGGGAGCAAAATTAGTTTTTTAATATTGGCAAAATGATTTTTGCTTCAATTGCAAAGTGTTTCTTAAATTTTAAAATAAATTATGTGCTCTACATTTGTAAATGTTTCAAATAAACCATGATGGAAGTGAAATTCACAAAACTGTGCTGGAAGTCTGGAATGGATGAAATAATGACCTATTTTGCCCCCATGCACCTTATGGTGGGTGCAGCATTGATTTTTGCTGATTAATTTTTTTTAACTGGTTTTATTTATACTAGTCCAATTTAATATATTTAAATGTCCTTTGCCTTGCTTTATTTTTGATACCTTCTTTGTAATAATATTTCTTTTTTCAGATTTTATGTTTTGCTGCAACTCAAAAAAGATATGTTGATCAAACCTCTTACAAGGAGAATCAAATGCCAATACATGTTTGCATGAAATACGAGAAAGACCATGATTACAACTTTAAAATCAAAAGTTAATAAACAAATTGTTTATAATATTATTCTGATAATATAGACCCAGATTGAAGAATTTGCCTTGCACATCCCCTGTGTATATTTATTTCAGCTACAGCTCTAGCCACAAAATTCTTATAGATAACAAAGGAAAACAATGAGCCTATTGTTTAATGACACAAATTTAGCTGCATAAATAATTTTAATGAAAGAGAAATTCTCCTTGCTATCTGCAAACATTCCAATTTGGAATATGGCAGGGTCATCTAAATCAATCGGTGGCCTGCTGGGAAGAACGAACCTTCCCGGTGATTTTGTAAGCAATTATCATTTTTGAAAGTGAGAGATCTCCTCATTCTTGTGAGAATAATACCTCTTACCTGCAGTAGTTTTTGGTAGTTCTTTAACAAAGATCTGACACATTTTAAAGAAAATTTGTTATCAATACTTGTAAATTTGTTATCAATATAGAAAATATGTTTCATGCGAAAATATGTATAAATAGCATTTGATGACTTACTCTTATTTTTGTTCAATAGGTTTACTTTCAGCTGATATTATATTTTTTTTGCCTACAGTTGAAACAAGAATAATGTGTGAAATATCAAATATGCAGCATTTTTTATTGCAAGGTAAGTCATTCTTGTGATCAATATAAACCCAAAACAATATGTTACATTGAGTTTTCAAAATGATTTTGTTTTGATTCAAAAGGACTGACTCGGAAGTTATTATGTGGAATTAATGCAACCACAAAATTGTGTAGCCACAAAATTGTAGTGCATAAAATTAACGTGATTGCAGAAAAACCTTCAAATTTGGGCAACAAATTAACACAACTCAACAATCTAAGAAATTAAAAACATTGTTATGTACTGTGTAATATACAAATGACAAATTTAGTGCAAATTTTCACAAATCATGTTAGTTTCCTGTAATGGTTTATGTATTTTTCTACTTCAGATTTCATTAGTGAGAAAGATCAAGAGTATGTTCATGATAATAAAATCAAAGTTATCATTGAATGTCTAGATGATGCAACTCAGGAAATGTACCATGTTTCATGGACTTGTGGAAAAATTCAAGAAAATAAGGTTCAAATTCCTGCAACAAAGGCTCTAAAGATTTTCTTGGAAGTGAGTTTATAGGTTTTTTTCTTATTTATAAAATCTATAATATCGAGTAAGACAATGTTTCCAACATAATTGCTGCTATTATTAAAAAAAGGCATTACTTTTGGAAAAACATTTGTTTATTGTAAATTTGCAGACAATGGCCTCCTGCAATGAAAAATTGGCCTCCCAAATACACTTCTACCCGATGAATAATGTTCAAAGATCAAGAACAAAACCTAAAGTTTTTTATTGTAAATGTCATGTAGTTTTGAGATATTGCAATTATAAAATTTCACGTAATGATGTCACAATGAATCCAGAATTTATGTTTATTTAAAAAAATATTTTAAAATAAATGTAAATATACCGGGTGACCCAAAAAATCGTGGGATGTTTGTCTGTTTATATCCTGGTTAAAAAGTGAGCAATTTGAAAATTTTAAGACATTGTGGATAGATAGATGGTAATCTTAGATGAGGAAATTTATTTGAATAAAATTGGTCATGCCATTTATATGCCAGAGGTGATTTTGTTAGAAAGGGAGAACAAAATTACTTTGGAGAAACTGGTCTGCCTTTTATTTGTTTATTATTATAATGCAGGTATGCCATTTTCCCGCAGAAAAAGATAATGCAGTGTAAAACCTGGACCATTTTCTCTAGAAACTCCTGGCTGCTTTAGGACAACTACTTTTACAACAACAACTACTGATTTAACCTTTCATCTATCATATGAATGTAGAAATAAAAATGGTCCGTTCTTTTCAGACTTATAAGCCAGCAAACGTAACACATTTTTTTGGGTCACCAGGTATAAATATTTATAAGTGTAAAATTTTAATATGTGAAAAGATCTTTGAGAAATATAAGATTGAGTAATATAATGTTTAAAAAAGTTGCCAGAATGGTAAATTTTGTTTTGTTATATTTGTAAAAAGATTTAATGGTTACTTTGCAGACAATTATTTAATCATTTGTAAAACATTGTGCACAAATGGTCATGACTAATGTAGTACCTTTTCGTTAAGGAACAAGTAGCTACATTTAGATGTGCATCCTTGGGTTGCATTGTGAACAATGCTGTATAATGTAATTTCTTATTTTTAGTTATCAACCGATATCACGGTGGCAATGCATGTTCATGAAACTTTAAAGGCTTTCCTCCATCAATATTACCTCATTGAAAGACAGGTTAGAAATTGTATTTTTTCTCTAAAAGTCTAGATAAATGACTAATATATTCTTTGCTTTCACGATATGGAATATATGAATTTGAAATTTACTCATCAGTTCCTTTAGCAAGACTGTAAAGATTTGAATTGTTTATTTTACAAATTTTTGTTAATTCAGTTTTCTCTGTAGTTTTCTAAATCAATATTGTTATGAAAATTCGCTGGATTGTTTATTTAAAATTGCTGTGTGAGATAGGTTGTTGTTTCTCAGGAAGTTAATAAGGGGTTTTGCAGTTTCTGTTACTTTATAATCCTCAAAAGACCCATAAACAGAATAAAAATTACAAAAATAATTATTTTGTGACATTATATTTTTGTAAATAAATTTCAACTGTGTCCGTTAAGTTGCAGTCAGGTTTTAGTCATTCATGTTTGCGTGACTTTGTGGGTGAATTCGTTCGATATTTGTCAGAGTAACTATAGCAAGTATTAGTTAGATTAATTAATTTCTTTTGTTCAGGATGCTACTTTGCTAGATTATGAAATTGGAGATTTTGAAGGAGCAGATAAATTTTGGTTAGTGTTAGTTAATAATTTATTATAGAATTTAGATAGAACATTAATGTAATCAGTGTAGGTTTATTGTTTTTCTTTAATTAATTTGTTGATGAATATCTAACCTCACTTAATGAGATCAAATGAGGAGCATGAAATCTAAAGACGTGGTGTTTGACATCATCCACGAGCTTGTTTAATTCATCTTAACTTCATTCAGTAAGATCAGACTAGAAGCATGACATTTAAAAGCGTGATGCTTGACATCATCCACAAGCATGTTAAATTAAAGTATGTTTATTTTCTTTCTTCAATCAATTTTCGATGAATATCTAACTTCATTCAGTAAGATCAAACGAGAAGCATGCCATTTAAAATCGTGATGTTTGACATCATCCACGAGCTTGTTTAATCAGTGCACGTTCATCTATCCTCATTCCAAGAGCTCTAATGAGAAGCATGACATTCAAAAGTGTGATGTTTGGCACCATCCACGAGCTTGTTTAATCAGTGTAGGTTTCTTGTCTTTCTACAATCAATTTTTTGATGAATATCCATCTACATTCAATGAGATAAATTTGACATCATTTACGGGCTTTTCCTTGCTTCAAAATGTCAAAAACAAATCGTTTTGTTTTTGTTTTCACACAAATTTCAACTGCCAAGACCCACAACTCAGTGAGCTCTCAGATCTCCAAAGATCCTTTTATGGTGAATGGTTGTTGGTTGGGGCGCATGGCGGAATGAAAAGTTGAGGGCTGTCAGTTCGGCCCTAGCTGCAGTCAATAGCTGAGGCAGTAGATCAAGTGTCGATATCGACGATACCTCAACCCTGTCCGAGATATAATGGTAGTCCCAAGATCTGACATTTCTGACTATTTCTAATGCATCTCCGTTCGGATTCCGCCATTGTCTCCTACATGTTTGGCAAACTCCTGTACGAGACCCTGGTACATCCGTCGTAGTAGGTCTTGTCCTCTGCGAGTATTTTGGAGGACATCCAATTTCATCAGTTTTTTGTTGCATCCAATGATGCAACAAGCTGTATGAAGAAATGGATGTCACCCCGATTTCCTCTGGCCCCATTTCATAGTGCATCTTGCAGAAACCGCCATGGTTCCGCAGGGATTTCTGCCTAAAACCCAGCGGACAGAATAAGGGATATCTGTCCAATCTGGCCAGTGGAGGCAGGTAGACTGTTGAAGAGGCGGTGAAGCACGAATTATGTGTTCGTGCTCCATTGCGACGCACAAGGAAATGGACCCCTTTGTTCCATAATTTTGTACGATGATATGTTGAAGAATGCCTGCCTCAATCATTGCAGCAAAAAACATCCTTGTGGGTACAGGTCTTGTGCCCTTGTTGATATGTTCAAAATTGTCGTCGACTGAACCATTTTGATATCCATACCTACTCAATATGTCCAGAAATCGCTCCTTCATATCCCCGATCCTTTTCGTTGCAATTCCTATGGGGTGATATATGTTAATGCCATACAATCCAAGGGCAAGCAAGGTCGTCTTACGCTGGTGCTTGGAGCAGCTTAGTTAGTGTCACCATAGCTCCAGCATGGCTGCCCAACATGAGATTTACTGGATCGTCGATATCGAACTCCTCAGGTACATCCAGAGTAAAAGAATAAAAGTCCAGATCTGCTTGACACTGTAAATGCTCCACCTCTGGAAATGTATTCCTCCAGTTGGTATTGATAATTTCCATTGTTCAATGAAAATTCTTTAAATTCCTCAGCCTCGAAGTGTTAAAAATTGATTTAAATTTTCAGCACTTTAGAAAATAGTGGAAGAGCATTGGAACTTGCTTCAATCCTTCAATCTGATGCAAATGTGAGCTGCGGTGATTTGCCTATGCGCAGTGGTCAAGAATTGGCATTTGCACTAGTGCGGAGATATTCCACGATATCTCAAGAATGGGAGGAGCTATCGAGATGGAACTTGTACCGAGACATAGGTTCTTGCTTCCGGAAATATTTAAAACCGCACATTATTAAATATTTAAAACTGCATATTTTTTTTGAGCTATTGAAAATTTCTGCTGCATATTGTTCCTTACGTCCAAAGACACTTATTGCGGAAGTTATCTTTACATTTATGTATACCAAAGTCCAACAAAAAAAATGATTAGAAAAATAACATACGCTTGAGCCTGAAAAGCCCGTCTTCGAAATGTGAAAAAGATTCCGAAAATCTCTTCTGGCTCGCTCCATGACCATAGGATTTTCCATGTCGTTTGTTCCGACAAAAAGTGCAACCGATTTAGGAGCATGGTTTATACTCTCCGTTGCCGACTTGATTTCGGTGGTTATATTGAGAGAGAAACCACCCGGAGTTGAGTTCACATACCACGATTGTGGTGAATAAACGTTTTCCTGGACAAGAGGCGGGAATTGAGAGTCGGAAAAAACAATTATCTGCAATGTTAAATATACTGTTAAAGAAATTATTTTCGTGCCAAAAAATGGCCGTCAAATTTAATTTCTTTATTGAAAATTCGATTAAATGGAAGAAACGAAACTGTCACTTTCACTTTTGTCTGATGAATTAATTTTACGGTCAATGCTTTTTTTCATTTTACCAGATTTTACAGATACCTGATACCTTGTTTTCCGAAATCTACCCAATGGTCACTGAGTCATACTCAATGGAACCAAAACTAGAGGATTCCTGTTGCTGTAATATGACTAATGCTGTCTTTCCTTATAGCACAGAGATTGCTTAATTGACTTGGGCAAAAAAAATATCAAAATTTAAGTTGAAGCCTCTTTCAACGAAGTGCAGCAAAACAGAATTGTCAAGACTAAATCGCCTCCACAGCAGCTTTGAAACCGTGCGACACTTTTGGGCCTATCCTGTAGCTATTGTAACTTACATTGCATCATATGTATCATCACGTATTTATTTTTGCCATATATCAGTGGGTTCTTTGTTTTGATGAAATATTAATAATATTTCAAAATGTTTTCTGCGTGTAGTATACCTGACAATCAATTTTTGCAGTATAGCATTATACCAGGTGTCCCCAAAAAGGCTACACGCTTCCAAGGCTGCTGTGGAGGAGCTTAAGTTTTAATAACTTTGTTTCTACTTGAGTGCTGTAGAAGAGGTTTCAACTTGAAGTTTAATACCTTCTTTGGGAAAATTGACTCAATAATCACCGAGTTACCTCTAAATGAAAGCTTTGCAAACGCGTAGCCTTTTAAAAATTGCATACTTCATTAATTTCGTTTTTATGAATTTAGCAAACATTTTTTTGGTTGTTGATAATTTACTATTATATACGAGTTCTGTCACCTTGCACAAGCAATTTTCAAATATTTAACTCTTGTAACGCTTTTCGTTTAAACACTAACAATTGCCGTGGGGGGAGCGTGACGCCTACTCGGGATCTAATTTGGGATCAATATCTCGAAATGGAGATCTGAATTGAACTTTTGAATGAAAATTGAAATTTTGGGAAGGCTGGATTAGGAGCTCGTTTTTGGTTGGGCTGCTTTCTTTTGCTTTTGCTTTTCAGGAAAGTGAAAGCAATATTTAGGCGTAGCGTAGGCCTTATGTGCAAGATATTTGCATTCATAGTTTGCAACTGAGAAATTTGTTTGCTAGGTTATCAATTTTTATGTTCTATTCAAATTTATTAATACCTTTTGTTCATTGGGAGATGAATAATCATTCTCGCTGCAGTTTTGATAATATTACGACCATTCGGACATGCCAATCATTCAAATAAGGTTCTAACACGGATATAAGTTTTCTGCTTCAATTCATGAGACTTTACATGCATAACTTTATATTTTACTAGCAGATATATGTTGACAAGGGCCTTCCCAATGACCTCAACAGAAATATACTAGAGTTGATTTTACAGTTCCTCCACGATACTGGTCTGTTTGATATCGTTTTATTAAGATCATTTTAAACTTTGTTACACCGTTACACACAACACAACCTTTTTCATAACGTTTTTTAGTTTTACTTTTGCTCCTCGTGGTATTGTCCTGGTAGTATGGTTTAGTATTTTGTAAGTAGTGTTGTCAGTAGCTTGTGTTGTAGCTTTTTTAGTGGAATACTAAAAACAATAATCAAACTAACATTTCACAAAAGACTACTATCACTTTTGTTTGTCTTTTAGCAATGATACAACATACGGATTGCTTGCAGTTGGAAAGTGCAAATTTGTTGCAAATGCCCAAACGTTTCTCGCAGGGTAAGCTTATTGATACTTTTCCAAATACATGAAATTGCGGTGTTACCATTATTTCAAAAATATAATAATCTTTAAATTGCAACAGTTAATAGTTTATAACATCAAATGCCAAGATAACGAATATGTTTCAATATTGTTATAATTTGCAATATTGTTATTGTTATATTGGTATTATTATTACTGTAATGTTATTATATTGTCAGTTTGTCATTCTTATTAGTGGGTGGAGTGACGGAATCCACTGAAATCCACTGGTGCCTAATTTTTCAAGAATGCGTTTGCAGTAATAACTATATTTAGCCTCCTTCTCTATTAAGCCCCTTTTTTCTACCTGTTTTACGTATCACTACATTACAGTTAGTTAAATTTTGTAACAGTTTCTCCCCATTTACTTCTGTCACTTGCAATTTCTTCGAGCTTGTTGATATCTACATTTTTATCTTTGAGTTTACTTAATACTTGGCTGTACAAGACTGTGCATGGACGGCCTCTTGGTCTTGTTACTGCTTATTTGAATTCATTTATTGCTTGTTTACATGGTGCATTTTCAGGGAGGCGTAGTGCATGTCCAAACCACCTAATTTGCTGTTCTTGTTTCGTCAATTTTACTAAATTTTCATTTGATATCTTTGTTGGCTATTTTATGTTAAGTGCTTTTCTCAGCAACTTTCTTTGGGTTGCATCAATTTTGTTTCTAGTTTTACTAGTAACTGTCCATTGGCATGTATTGTACATGCCTCAACATGTACATTAAGCCCCTACTCTTTCTAAATAGCCTCCTTTCGTAGAAAGTCTCATATAGTCAAATGCAAGAATTCAATGACAGCTTATGATGTGTTTCAGCACAAAATTTCCAGTTTCATGTGCTTGAGAATTTGCTTACCAAGTTCAGTTTAACGTCTCTAGAAGTTCCCGTGAATGACAATGCAGAGTATCTCCCTGGAACAAGGAATTAGTAAGAAATGGAACAGAAAACTGCTAAAAATTAACTTTTCATAAATTTAATATTTATTTTGTAGCCCCTTCTCTATCTATCTCTATCTCTAGAACCTTCAAAATTAAATGCCCCCCTGATGTTTAATATAGCTTTTGCTTTCAGTAAAGATTCAAAGATATTTTTTATAGCTATGATATTAGTTAAGTTGAAAGCACAGTCATAAGAAATATCAGAATCTCGTGACTATGATGATATTCAGCTAGTTCTTGAAATTTTGTTTTTTTTTTATTTTGCTATATCATCATCAAAAATCCTGCATTATTACAATACGTTTCAAATTACTTCAGAAAATACTTAATAGAAATATACAAATCTTTGTAAAATGTGTGTTTTAACGGGATGTGTGTTTTAACTTGTTGCATCTTTATAAATTCAGTAAATCCATTTTGCCACTGTCAGTACTCGGTATTTTTCATGAGTTTTAAGCTTGAAGGTCAGATATTCTTGTACTAAGCCTCTTGTAAATCGCTTTAATGCATGTGAGTCCACCAAGAAGTTATTCAGGAATTATTGCTTGTGGTTTTTAGCATCATCTACTCAGGCCTTACACAGCTAAATCACAGAACATAAAACCTCTACAAAAGATTGCAACCTTTTGGTATGCTTACACACAATTCAATTTTGCTAAAACATGTACTGAATATTTATTTTCGCAATAAATCGCACTTAGCATCAAACTTTCTTCAGAATACACAAGATTGAAATTCTTTTTGGTTTCCTTGGACGGTGGTCCAAGGTTCCTAAAATGTTGCTACTATCTATTCTAATGATGCCTTTATAAATTGATTATTGCTTCTCTTTTGAGCCAGGAATGTGGATATTGATCCCCAAAAGCTCAACATTGTTCGCTCAAGACTATGCAGAATACCTGATGGTAGTTACAATGTAATGCTGGCATTTGCTAAACTTCCTCAAATTGAAAGAAAGCAAGATGAAAGTCCAAGTATCACCGTATCTTTTTATTTCTTTGTAAACATGATGAAATATTTTTTTATTGATTAACGACTTTTCATTTCTTAATTTTCGGGGTGGGGGAGGAAAACATCAGCGGGTCATTTTTCTCAAATATGGGGGTCGTGTCAAAAATTAAGAAATCTAATACCACTTAGGGGGCACATACGCGATGTAGCACTTAAAATAGATTTCATTATGTGATACATCGAAGGGCAGCCAATTAAGGGAAGGCATAACCACTAACTAGCTTTTGTGTAAAAATAATTTTATATCCAGCTTTTGAAAATATAACCCAGTTTTCTTGTTCGGAACAAAACATCATAGAATCAGTTTCTCTAAAAACTAACATAATTTGGCAAATATTTGTTGCATGGTCATATTTATGCACTGAAATTTGTTATGTGGGTAATTGACGAACGTTATGACGTCATATGGAGATTTTTCTTCAAGGTTATTGGAGAAATGCCGTAAATAGCTACAGAGAAAACTATGTGCACATGATTACATTACATGATAAGTTTTATCTTTGTTATTAAAAAATTATTTCTCCAGCCCCTATTAGAGTTAGAAAGTTAAAAAGTCTCTTAACTTAAATTAAAGCATTTTTTTTTTTTTTTTATATTCTTTCTTTACAGTTGGAAATAGTATAGTAGCTATATTACAATAATATTGTAGCTAATT
>JAYJMH010005731.1:0-26156 GCA_036873815.1 Phacellophora camtschatica | reverse complement strand
ATACTTAAGCGTGTAAATTTCAGATAGAGTGTCCTTGATCATAATTCTTTGTTCTCTGTTCTTTAAATACGAGATAAGCCATTTGAAAACTGAGCCTGATATGTTTAATCTTTGTTGGAAGATTTTTGACAGTATTTGCAAATCAACTGTTTCAAAAGCAGGACTTAGGTCCAATAAGATTAATATGGTCACTTTTTGTTTATCCATTTTGTTTATTTAACATGTTTAACACTGCTCGCCGAAGGAGTCTTTTTGCACATACACCACCAGAATGTTGCAGGCAGCTTACATCATCTCCTGGAGAAGACATCCTTCAAACATTTCTCTGTATGATGGATCGCTGCTATGCATTTCTCTGGTTGTTAAACGTTGTTAAATGTCGTGTCTCACGTCAAAACGAACCCTCTTGAAGAATGCTATTGCGGTCTTCTAAAACAAAATGCAGAGTAGGAAGGCCCCATGTCCTTCTGAAAACTCTGATTGTTTGATTGAGGAACAAATCGGCATCACAGGATCATAACCTTTTTTATCCAATCTAAATACTTACAAACTAATAAACAAAATACATGTATAACTCGGACGATACCATAGAGAGCATGTCAGAACATAACAACTCTGTGGCCCAACATAAAACACAGAAAAAAACATTACATGGTTTCAATTTTACGTGTGTATACCGCATTCACGCCAAAGTTTATAAATCCAGCTAAAACCAATCCAGGTTATGGAAAGCTGCTTTTGAGGATCAGAACTTCTGGCTGTGATGAATAATCAAGAGTTTTGGAGCTCGATCTTCGTCAATGCTTCACCACAGCCAGAACGCTTCGGATCACTCAAGGAAGGAAGGAAGCAAAGATTTGTTTGCATCATTTTAATATCTGGTTTATTGTTTTTAGGCAAACATTTGGTGTAAACATTTTCAACTATGTTCAAAGGATGATAATTCAATATTTTGATGCTTATGATATCACAAAACCATCCAAAGGAAGAGACAAGAAAATCAAATTTACGAGAAGGTATGAAACCTTGTTTTCGTGGATTTTTTATGAGAAGAAATACTCCATTTGTCTGAGCATACAATCTCTTTGTTGCGTCAGGGCGCATTCTGGAAACTATACTGGTCTCGCCCCTGCATGGATCATTGCTCTGAATGAATCGCTTACTTGTTTACAATATTATTTTAGAATTTGTTAGAGCTGTATGATTTAGTTAGAGTTAGAGTTGTCTATACATAGTTTTAATCATTCACGACTAAATCTTTATTTTTATTTTTGTTGTTTAGTTGATGAATTTGCAAATTTTCTTTGTTGCCTTAGGAACTGTTGAATTTGATAAAATTGATTTGACCTGCAACGTATCTTGTCGTATTTCTATGTTCAGTATTGTAGTACATTTGCTTGCCAATGTAAAAATTGTAAGTCTCACTCTTTAGATTCAAACCCCAGATACAAGGGCCTTGATTGATTTACTGAAAGAAACAAATAACATTGTAAAATAACACAAACTACACTTCTTTAAGTCCCATTAACTTTCAAAATCTTATTCTAGTTTCTTCAAAATTACAGCACTTTTCAGAAAATTGTCGTGCAATTTTTAGGGTAAACGGTAAAGGTCTTTAAAAGTTGTTGTTCGCATATGCCTGATTTTACTGTATCCTTAATTTGTTTTTATGCAAGATTTTTATGAGACGGCTTGTTCATTATAATATTAATAGTGAATTACGTTAGATTAAAAAAAAATGAGTGGTATTTCACAGTTGTGTTTTCCACTGTCCATGTGATGAAATTAATATTTTATTGTTCCTTAAGTAAAATAAAACATCTCTTTTAGGATTCACCTTGCTCTGGCTGCTTACAAAGAACTACTCATGTACGTTGCATTTATGTTGAAATCAAGAGATGAAAATCTGATCAAGGCTGCCAATGTCATTCAAAGTAAGTTATAAGATCTTGCTTATACTAATTTTTGTCTCAAGAAGATTCTTCATTGGACGCAAAAGTAATATCGTAATGATTCATCGTTGTTGATTGTCTTAGTGATTGTCTTAGTGATTAATCGCAGTCTTAATCATATCATAGTGATTAATCAACTAATCATAAAGCTGCAACTAATTATATCATTGTGATTAATCGCATTGCAAAGTGATGTCAGAGTGATTAATCGATTAATGATTAATGATTAATGAACAGACACAAATGCAGCTCATCTAAAAATAACTTCAAATTCTATTCAAATTGCACAGCAATTAAACCAATAATCTCATGGCATGTCCAATGAACAAGGAGATTTTCAATTTGATTGGCTCACTATTTAATAGATGCGGCATCACGCCACTGTTATATCCTTTGATTTTCTCTTTTATATCCTTATTTTGTTTAATTTCCAATTTTCAGGTAACATTTTTTATGTTGAAGAATACAGGCTCCTTTTTATTTTCCTGCTGAGAAAATGGAATTCCACATTTCAGACAAGGTATTTATTGCTATTTTACTATGGCAGCTTATTTACTGATAGATGGCTGCTTTTTAATTGATATTGAAGGTTCATTTTATTTGCAATCAAAGAATCAAGCAAACAATTCAAAACTACAGATGCATACTTACACACATAAAGTGCTAACTCGACAAAAGTTAGAAAAAGTCATTTAAAAGTTAGAAAAAGTCATTATTTTATCAGGCTCTCTAACAGCGTTTTGTGAGATCATTTAACAAAATTAGGGTATAAATGATTGTTTTAATTACAAATTCTCATTAACTGAAACTCTAAAGACGCTGTGAAGGATCATGATTATTTCAGCATCTTCCTAAAGACTAATTTTTACTATTAGATTATCACTTTGCTTATTATTTATTAGAAATGGAACAAAGGGTTAGGAAGAAGTAGTATTTTAATACTAATATTTTCAAGAAATATTTTATCCATTCATTTGGCATTCACAAACAAATCTACAAGCAAAATCAAAGCACAGTATAAAAAATATAACATAGTACACTGTTTACTACAATTCACCTGGATTCACTATTTTCATGTTGCAACTAACCACCTGAAGGAAACACTTCTCTGAACCATGTTAACAGTTAGCACAATAATTTTGCTCTGAAGAAAATCTTTATGCCACGTTAATGAAGTTAATATGCGTGCGCTACGTATTACGGAATATTTGTTGTCACTTAATTTGTTAAGAAATTGTCAGAGTGACTTTTTAGCATTTTGGATTATGGTAATTTGTTAACTTTGTTAAAAAAGTTGTTTTCTATTTCCTACAAATACTTGCTTGCTATTTTTAATTAGTTGCCGATTTTCTTTCATTTTAGACGCACGGTTTTGTTTGATTGTGGCATTCATATCTGAGTGTAAACCTTTTAACGTTCTACATGGGTGGACCAAAATCCCGTTGTCTGCTGGGCTATTCTGCAAATTTTATTTGTTATTGGGCCATAAAAGCAACGCTGAAAAATTCCCACAGGATTAACTTAGATTTAGAGACATGACCCTTCTGCGATGATCCTAAGACACAATAACACAAATGAAAATAGTGTGTTTCTTTAGATTTCGAAATGAATTGAAGCGATTTATTGAAAGTACATTCCATGAATTCAATGCAACTACATAAAGTCGACCAGACAGATGTGAAGTGTAAAAGTATGCTAATTTAAAACAAAGTTAAAACGTTTGATTGGTCATTTACATTTCGCAACTGTGTCGACTTCACGCGGTAATTCGTGGAATGAACTTTCCAAATGTTCTCGATTCACTTTGAAATCTAAAAAGCCATATTATTCATATTTTTGTCATTCGGGTGCCTAAGAATTATTGCAGACGGTCGAGTGTTACCTCAAAATCCAAGTTAATCTTTCGGAAATTTCTCTGTGTTAGTCTTATGGCTTAGTAAAGCACAGAATTTCTAGGATTTCCAGGATAGCAAACGTCGGAACGTTTTTTGGCCCACACGGTTCTTTTCATTGTCTCTTCATAGTAATTTAATCCATTTCATTTATTTGTTTTGCAGAGTTTATTTGAAAGATCTTGTGGAAACATTCCACCTCTACTTAAAATTATTCGAATCTTTTTTGAAAGAAAATGGAACATTTTTGACAAAAGTTAGTAAATACTTTTAAATGTAATTCACCACAATTGAATATTTATCTTTCGAATTATCCAAAATTGACCACGAGATGCTTTAATAAAGAATTTATGTTTTTAACAACACCAAAAACAAATTTTAATAAAAACGCTGGCTATCACAAGGGTCGAAACAGCCGGGTTTTTTATGGGACCGGCGGCCTCTGGAACAAACATGGATGAAAGTACAAATAAAGCAAAGTATTACTGTACATGTGCATGAGCATACACATATGTCCCACAAATGTGCAATATGATTTCCCCCAACTGGAACTCCATATAGAATGGCCGCAGACACGTAAAAAATTTCTACCCCCACTGTCAACTTTTATATTGATTTCGTATTTTTTCTTTTTACCGTGATATTATTGTGAACATCACAGCGCAGCGTTTGTAATTGCTTTGATCTATTTGCATATGAAAATGGAGTAATGTGAACGGATTCTCAAATGAGTACAGTTTTCGGCAGCAAAAGTGGTTTAAAAAGAAAATGGAGTAGTGTGCACGGACAGACCAGGACGGACCAGGAATTATAAACCTTGCGGAGGAGAGTAAAGGAATTGTACGTCATTGTTGTCAGCACTTCCATGAATGGCAAACTCATTGCCTGCCACTCCGGACTAAAAAATATTTATGTCATGAATGGTTTAATGATGCACTTTTTACAAAGCGGGAATGATAAAAAATAGATTTGTTTATTGCTCAACAATTTCTAATAGAAAATATAATTTAAAATCAATTCATTCTATATTTATACTCTGATATTTAACTATTTTCTTAAAATATGTCACGTTGTATTGTAGACTAAAAAAGTTAAACGAAAGGTAAAGAAACGAAAGAAGAATGCTCCTACTCGAAGATGTCCAATTGAAATTACACCGCAGCAAGCAGAGAATCTCTGGGAGACTGAAATCTCTGTTCAGTTGTCAGCATGTATCCAAGGGCGAGATGGAGGAGTTCCTGATGATGAAGTTAGGCCGTTTGATCTCACGTTGGACATGAGCGTTGATGACCAAATGTTAGTTTCGTAATTTTTGAAACTTGGTTTTTCAAAATTTTAACGATGATCTATTTTAACGATAATTAACGATAATCTTAACGATAATCTATAAAACAATTTAGTTTTATAGATTGGATGCAATAAATTTTGGATAGTATTTAAATAAAACATTTAGGCTAACTTCGAACGTCGCACTTGTGCACAGTCAAGTTCAATTCATATTAAGTCTCTTAAGATAAGATTTAATTGATTTCGCTGCCTAGACAAGAGCATTTGAAACTTGAGCTGAGTTAGAGTCAAACTTAATTTATCATGGATTTAATTGATAAAAATTGAATTTGATTCGACACGATTGCGATGCTTGGAGTAAGCCTGAGTTGCTTTTTAGCTCAGTAGTTTGTTCCAGACATTGGAACATATAACTAAAAAGAAGGGTTGTTTTTCTCCAGCTTTTGCGGGTTTTGGACTTAAATCTTAAATTGTTTTTTATATATTTTAAAGGGACCGGAAGAGAATGACGATAATAAAATTGAAAACTTTTATCTCAGATTTTCTATAACTAATTTGAATATAAAAATGACAAAATTGCTTTTTACAAACTTTCATTCGCTGTGCAGCGATTTTGCAATGCAAAAATTTGTTTGCACGTTTCTGAAGCTGCTGCGAAGGAGCTTGAGTTTTGATCATTCTAATTTTGCCTAAATTTGATAAAAGAAGCATAAATTTGTAGTTTGATGGCTTGTTGGCCTAAGTACACCAAATAATCACTGAGTTATACCCAAAATAGAGGATTTGTGCTGCTGCAATCTGCTGGAAATACTACGTTATGGCTTTGAGAAGGCCATTAACGTTGACTTTCTTTCAGTATAGCTTAGGAATAGAAATATATACAGGTCATATACATAGATCATATACATGTTTATATATTTTTGTATTGCCAATTTATAGAATTCAGTCGTTGGCTTCTATGCAGAGACTTTTGCGATGCAAACAAGCGGGGAAAGCTATTGCCTTCCTTAGAGCTTCCAGGTAAGAAAGCTTCCATTGTTTAGTTTGGAGCACCCATAAACTACGTAAGCACTAAGTTGACTAGTTCTGACCCCCTTTGTACCCAAAAGACAATAGAAAAAGCTGAAAATAACAATAGATTTGCGCTTTCGGTGTACCCTCTCCCCCTCAGTACGAACGTACTTTATGGATGCCTCTTTGTATAAAACACGTTTGTGATCAGTTTTATATGATGTGAATTATAGTTTGGTTAATTTATTATAATTATATTGTTTAATATTAATATAATTATGATATAATTGATTATTAAGTTGTGAAAATTGAATTGGTATTGTAGTTGCGTAGTTGGCCAAATAAAAGTTGGCCATTAGTATTTTATGTATTGAAATTTTTATCTAACATTATATATATTTAAATTTCTGCATTTATGTTTAAAAATAGAGCATGCTGGCCAAACGAAGCCAAATTTGGCACTGCTAACATTTCAGAAGAAGAAGAATTCTTATGTCTCAGAGAAATTTATTTTATGGATTTACCACGTACGTTTTTTGCTTGATTTTGCATTTTTCGTATGTTTATAGTTGCGTTAGTATCGATTTGCTTAAATTTTTCGTGTGCTAATCTAGAGTTTGTTAATAGAGCTAGAGTGTGTTTATGACTTTTTCGATTTTCTATTGGTTTCCTTAAATGAGTTGTCGTATTTAACGTGCCTAGCCCGCGAAAGTCTCTAAATGACTTGTTTCTAGCAGGGGACACACGTTACACATAACCTTTCAGTTTCAGGCACATACACTTGCAATTTTTGCAAGGTATCGTTTTCTGTGCTTGGCGCGGGGGGCCCATGAGGGCGACCCCGGTCCTTCCTCTCGATGTGACCACACCTCGTGATTCCTGCTTTTGCCTGGAATTACAGAGAGTTAGCAGCTCTCCTTACACTTTCGCAGCAAGTATGACCTAGGTGGGATTCGAACCCACGACCTTGTGATCATGAGCCCGGCGCCTTATCCACTAGGCCTCGACAAATTTTCGGCAACACTTTCCACAGTTTACAGAACACAAAAAAGTCACAAAAGTGGGGAATACTGCAAATGTTTTTCTTACTTGATAGGCCAATGAATTTAATGAACCGAGGTTATTATTAATATATAATTTCAAGCAAATCACTTTGCAGATGAAGTACTTCAAAATGCAGACGATAAAATTGATGACGAAGAAATTGAAGAAATGCAAGAAGGTATGTATTTTCAGAATTTTTTCCTCAATCGTCCTAGAAGCAAAGGCGAATTTGATTCACCTCATCTGATTTATGCACTAATTCCATCTTGTTTCCAGGGATATTTATCAAGGAAATACCTTTAGAGGTATGAATTTAGATGTAAAGCAATTGTGATAAATTTTCAGCTCAAATTTGAAATTTTTAGCCCTCGTCAGTTTAGCTCGCTATTGGAAATTGCCCTTTTTATGCCACCCCAAAAACATTGTGGCGTTTATTTTGGAAAAGTATGTTGCATTAAACTGTGGTGGACGTGGTAGGCAGCATTGATTTTTTATCTTAACCTTTTTTCGCCCGGATTTATTTCTGGTAAATAGGCAAATGCAATGGAAGTTTCATATCACAGGGGGTAGCGCTTACAAACCAATTCGATTCGAAAGATTATCTTTCTTAGAAATATCAGAAGTTCTGTACGTCTTTACCTCATGAAAATAAGATGTTTTACGTTGCTTAGCCATGGGCCATAAGGCCCGTCCAGGGGCAAAAAGGTTCAATTAAATTTGATTTTTTGTGATTTCTTCGCTCATGTTAATGTTGACAGCTTATTTTGAGAACTTTTTCTACCCAACTGTCCCTTGTTCGTTTTTCAGAAATTGTGGAAGAGGAAGTTGAAGAGACAGAGAGAGTTGTCAAGGAAGGCGAGAAGGAGTTTGAGATTCAATGTTTTTTGAAACAGTATGTTCTTGTTATTAAATTAAGCTTTTTTGTAGTTGTTGAAAAATGCTTTCATTTATTTTACTGAGATACCAGCCAGGTAATGAGTAAATTTTTCTTACCATGAACCCGTTTTTCTTACTTTGTCATGACTCTCATCTGAACTTGAAAAGTTTCTCATACTTTCCGCTGGTCTTTTTGTTGTTTCACTATCTTGGAAAAATGCCTGCAAGTGAAATATGTCCCTTCTCAAACTGTAATCGTAATGCCTTGAGGTAATCTGGAATACATCCAGAAATTCGCCTGTAACGGTAACATGATTTTGTCGCTTACAGTCATTATCAACACAAAAACACAAAATTTTCACTTTCAGCTGGTGTAACTCAGCGATCATTGAGTAACTTTTGCCAAACAAGGTATTAAACTTCAAGTTAAAGTCTCTTCTATAACACTCGAGTGAAAACTAGACTATCAAGACCGGGAATGTGTGGAATGTTTAGCCCACCTGGCATTTGAATTATGTAGTGTTTATATAGTCCAATTTTTGTTTTGCTGAGTTTTTTCAGTTTCGTTTCACTCGATATTTATAGAGAAGAGAATTACCCCTGGTACCCACCTCCAAATCTTAGCAGAAGTATAGTGATTTATGCTTCATCGACAGGGTAACATTTTTGCTTTTCGAATCTCTCCCAATGTGGTGGCTTATTTTTTGAATCCTTTCTAAACCAGTCAGATTTTGACTCCAAATCTTATTGTTTGGTATGAGCTCATTAAAGCACAGAAAGAATGTAAGGTACAATATTTTCTTTTAGAATACCCACAGGAAGGTGATTGAAGTTGTCACTTTTCCAATTTTTGTTCCACAGGCTTGCATGTCCTCGAATTGTAGAAGCATACTGTTACCTGCTGAAATCACACGATGATAACTCTACACATACCAATCATTGCATTATAAAGATGTTGCATCGCATTGCTGTCGATTTAAAAACGTATCCAATGCTTTTTCAACTGTCACTGTTTATTACATTTAAAAAGATCCTGAATGAACCGAAAACGGATTTGAACAAAGTAAGCATGAGATCTATTCATACTTTCTTCTATGTATACCTTAGTAATGAATCAAATTAAAGCTTTATCGTGCTTCATTTCAGCTGTCCGTTTTGATGCACTAATTTCATCATCAATTTTCTCTGCCAGGACATCATCTGTTAGAAACAGTGACGAAGGTTTTTATGATGAATTTCAGTTAGGTGTATGACGACTAGCTCTATTTACTTAGACCAGGTGTCATCTGAAAATTTTTTCTGAATTTAAATTTTATAAATGAACTGAATGTCACTATTTTTGTTCAACAAAGGAAACAACAGTCAACAAAACGAGAAAATAACCTCATTTAACACAGTCTTTATATTTCGTTTGAAAAGACTTTCCGCAGTTAGCTAATTGAAGAAGACCAATTAATTATTGTTAACTCTGTCGCCACCCTTCAATAATCCCAACTTGCTCTTTCAGGAAATGAGAGGATTTGCTAGATCAATTCTTTCTCAGTTCTTCGAAACTTATAATTCAAATCCAATGGTTGTTGTGGAATTGTTGTTTTGGAAATCGACTGGAGACTGTTATGAACTGATTGAAGGATATGGGTCGCTAGCGGATAGAAGGTAAATCTTTTATATTAATAATAAAATTATAAATAATTTCTTTAAGGTTGGCGTCTAAACGTTTTAGCAGGAAGCTAATTTAAGCCAACTTGCTTTAACATCATATGCACTATATTAGCGTTTTTGTGACCTGTGAACTGTGACCCATAAAATGTGAATGTGACCAATGAACTGTGACTGTATGACCCATAGAATATATTGGTAAATTCAATGATTTGGGACGCTGACAAGGATTCATTTTATATATGATAATACTGTACATTTTTTGTGACCCGTCTCCTTTGACCTATGAATGTTACTGTGACCTATTAAACATACTGAACATGCTCAGTGATATTGGCTGCTAGCGGAAAAAAGGAATTCCTTTGATATACAAAACACAATCATGCACATATATGTTAACTTTTCTTGACATGTCACTTTTCACCTGTGAACCATTAGATGTGACTGTCACATATGAATTCTGATTGTGACCTATAAATTATACTATAGTATATGCAATGAGCAAATGTTCTCAGCAACAATTAATCTCCACAAATTTATTTTTCCCAGGAAGGGTAAAAAGAATTCTGAAGTTGGAAAATGGTCTTTTGAAGAAGAACAAGAGTTGATTGAATTGTTTGAAGAGTTTCAACATGGAGACGGTGAGAACAATTTTCTTCGTTATGTTTACTTTGTGTAATTAAATGTCTGCTGTATCAATTTTCAAACAATTCATTGACCTTTGTATTGTTGTTTTGACATTTGCATTGTTGTTTTGATTTTTGCATTGTTGTTTTGACATTTGCATTGTTGTTTTGACATTTGTATTGTTGTTTTGACATTTGTATTGTTGTTTTGACATTTGCATTGTTGTTTTTAACATTTATTTTGTATTGTTGTTTTGACATTTGTATTGTTGTTGTGACCTATGTATTGTTGTTTTGACTTGGTTGCAATCTATCTACTTTCAGATGTTATTGAAAAAATTGCTGAACGTCTGGCAGAGAAAGATAGATCTGCGCAGCAGGTATGGGTAAAAACAGCGTAAATGCTGGTAATTTGTTAATTTGTTATTCATCTCGCATTCATTGTTTTACAAATATGCCTGCTTTAACGTGGTACCTTCCCATTTAAAGTGTAGCTTTAGTGGATCTTAGCTCTTATTGCTGTGCAAATACTCTACACAATTTGGTAAAAAATGAAAAATTGAAGATATTTGGGATATAGTACACGGGGAGAAATTCAACATGTTGTGTGCAAATGACACGGGAAAAAATTTCGAAATTTGAGAAGAATATTGATCCCTGAGAGTATTTGATGGCAATGTTATTTTAAATTTTTTGTTATCATTGTGTCTTGGCATTATAAATTAAATCTAACGTTATATTTCTTGCTTCTAGATTAGAAACAAATTGGTAAGGCTGCGGTTAATTAACAAGTAAGTTAACAACTAGAAGTATGGCGATAAACATAATTAAAGATAAATCAGTATCTGCTATAAAATATCGTGAATTGTTTCCAGTATTTAACCCTTTCAAAGGCAATTTGGCACATTGACAAACAACGTAAAACATCATAGTTTCAGAATTTTGTCAGAAATTATGTCAGAAATTATATTAATTTGAGATATTTCAACGTAAGTTTATCATATAAATTAAGTTTGTTTGCATGTGCTACCCCCTGCAAAATAAAAATTGTTTAGCAGAAGTAGATTCGGGCGTGAAAGGTGTGTTCTCCTCGATAACTCGAACATTCGATGTAGTGAACTAATCTCATTGGTCCCTTGATGGTTTGATAGTTTAAGTTACCGGGATTATACTGTGTAAACATTTCAAATGAATTGAAAATGTATTCTGCATCACTCCTTGAAAAAATGATTTTTTACGTTGTTTGATAATTAGTCATATGGTGAAGGAGTTGACGACAGAAAATTACTTGGCCGTGTTCATGTTATAAAGAGCATTTGACATTAAGTTTATTATCTTCAGGTAAATGAAGGAGTTTAAGATTGGCGAAGGCAACGTTAACTTATATTCCAGGCTCTCTATTCTGTAAAAGAGAGATAATTTCAGCATAAGATTTCATCACGCTCTAAATTAAAAAGTGTACACCATATTTACCGCAGAAGACATCATCTATATAAATCTAAGACATCTATATACCAATATATTGTAAATTTGGGCATTTTGGATCTAAATAAAAAATTTAAAGAAATCTTTACACACACAACAACAAGGACAATTGTTGGTTATACAATATAGCTTCAAAGAGCTATTTTTATATGTTCACGGAAATGTGAAGGAAATGGGAAATTGTAATCAAAGGAAATGCGAAGTTGCAGCTGCTCTTTAAATAGTTAACTTAAACTCCTCATAAACTAAAAGGACGTGATGTGCTATGAAGAAATTATAAGTTAATAATCTTAATGATCAAAATGAAACTAGTTACAGTAGCCAGTCCAAAATGTTTTTAGAACACATCTTTTTTATTTAGATTTTGTCGGTATATATTATAATAAGTCTAACTTGGAAGTTTTTTGAAAACCAGCTTTAAGGCTGAAGAGCTACCTCCCTTAGCATTTGTTTGAATGAAATTAGAAATGAAAAAAATTTAAATAGAGATGAAAAATATAGTTATACGTCTTTCTGATCACTGATCTATCTATTGTTTTAGGCAAAAGAAACGGCGTGCTAACGAATGGACAGATGAAGAAACTGGACAATTGCGTGCTGTGTATGAAGAATTTAGAGAAACTGATGGTTTGATTTTAAATTTCGTTAACCACCTATTATGCCATTTTGTTTTGTTTGGACGAAGCCAAAAACAAGACTTTAGAATGCTTTATATTATTTTATTTTAAAATTCTGTCTAATACTAATGTTTCATCAGGGAAACATCTTTATGCAAAGGAAGAGAGATGTTAACATAACAGAAAAAGAAGAGGCAGAAGTAACAAAATCTCAACAAATATAAATAAATTTGAGTGGATTTATTACTTATTTTAAGAATAAAAAAAGGTTCATCACTTCAAGTACGGCCCGGCGGGGGTGGTGCACTTGGGTACTTCATTGTAACAATGATTAGACCCGTATCTGAACTTGACAAAAGGACCCATTTATAAGACAGGACTTTAGCGAATTTTGAAATTTCTAACCCATGTGACTGAATCTAGGCAATTGTAAGACCCGTTTTGGCCAGCTAGATGTGGTTCTTGCTGCTTCTGAAGCTTCGTTGTCTTGTCTTGAATAAAATGCAAGAGGTCCTGGAGATCTTTAAGCGTTCTTCATTCGTTTTTTTTTTGCGGAGATCATCATAACTGGACCCATTCCATAAGAAAATTCGAATTTACCAACCCATCTACGGTATCATATTTAAGATAACTAAGAGACCCATGTGTAGAGAAATTCTGATAAAGTAACCCAACCATATGAGCGGTGCGTCCAGCATGACTTAAAAATGAAGTACCTCCTCCCCTCTACAGTATGTATGAGGACTACAAAGTACCTGCCATTCCAAAGTGTGATGTTACGAAAGTAAGGCAATTTTTTTAAAAGCCGCATTCCACTGAAAATTTGTATTGCTAGTTTATTCGGTTTTTATCTTTGGATCAGGGTTGCAAAATAGCTATGTGTATCTCCGACCATTGGAGAAAAAATCCTCGGAAGTTGATAATCAAATGCAGCTGCAGTGGACAATTTTGGAATGTTTTTGTTTTGAACACACAGCCGACAACTGTTATAGGTTTAACTTCCTCTCATTAGATCTTTTCATTTTGATGTTTTCATAAGCTTGATTGAAAACGACTTGAAAGGTTATGAAACTATGCCAACCCTTTCTCCCCGGAAAAGGGCCATACAGGCCATTAATATACAACGTAAAACATTATATTTCCAGGAGGTAAATGTGGACAGAATCACCATACGCTTAGCTTTTGACTTGGTTTGGTTTGTATGCGCTACTCCCGGCAAAATGAAACTAAGCTATGGTTTGCCTGTTAATTAGAAATAATTCCGGGCGTGACAAAGTTAAAAGAATTTTCATAATTTACCTCCGATACTTTTTGCAGCCCTGCCTTACATGTTCAGATACTAGTTTTTGTCAGGCAACAATATTGTGCCAGGTGGCCTAAAAAATGTCCTCGCTTTTATGAAGCTGCTATGGAGGAGCTTCAGATTTGATAATTTTGTTTCTGCTTGAGGTTGATGCAAGAGGCTTCAACTTAAATTTTGATACCTTGTATGCCAAAATCTGCTAAGTGATCCTGGAGCTATACTAAAGGAAAGCCAACGTTCATGGCTTTCACAAGGTCATAACGTAGAATTGTCAGCAGATTGCAGAAGTAGTCAGCAAATTATCAGCAAATTATCTATTTTATGTTTCATTAATCATAACTCAGTGATTATTGGGTAGATTTTGCCAAGTATGAAACTATACACTGAAGCTTCTTATATCAAATTCCAGTAAAATCATCAAAATGAAAGTTCTTCCACAGCAGCTTTGAAAATATGAGGAAGTTTCTGTTGGCCACCATGTAGTATTCTCTGAGTAGCAGCATATTTTGTTGTTGTTTTTGTTTCCAGACAGCAACACTAATAATTTTGGCTTTTATTGCAGACCCACTCGGAAACATTACGAATTCCTTGGAATTTAACAAATCAAAGAAATCGGTAGGTGCATTTTACTATTTCAAAAGTTTGGTTTCCTGTGTATGTAGGGGGCAGCACAAACCCCTGTATTTTGGTCAATTTTAGATCATAGTGGAGAATGACACACATCACCTCTAGATATATGACAAATAGCAGCTAAACATTTCGTTCTCAATTAAAATTATTTTGAAATGTGTAGTTTAAGAAAGAATAATATTTGTCATATATCTAGATATGGTGTGTGTATGTAAATATGATATGGTGTGCGTGTCTATTCGATTGTTCTTGCTTTGGAGTTTTTTTTCAAAATATCACATTTTTGTTTTGAATGCATCAAATCAGTTCAGGTAACATTCATTCTTTGAGTTCCAAAGTGTCCATTATTTCAGTTTCTTTCTCAATTGTTTTGGAGGTTGCCTTTCTAAAGCCCTTCGTTTCAACAGTTCAATGCGTCAAACAATTTATTGTTCCAATTTTTAATTTTTGAGGCTACTCAACTCTGTAATGTCTCTACAGTTGATGCTTTATTGCAGCAAACATGGAAAAGTGTCTTGAAAATTTCTGTTATACGGAAGGGAGGATGGTGTCATTTGTCTAAGCGTTTCTACCAATTGTTTCTTATGACCGGTTCTGTATATTACAGATAATTTCCCGACTCCTGGAGATTGGGCTGGTGGAAGACAAAAAAGAGTTATACAAAAAGCGAAAGAAAAAAGCACCCACTCGTCCAGGTTTCGAAGTTGAGGATGAAGAAGATGACGACCTTGTTGTGAGTATTTCAATGTAAAACTCAGGAATTTGGAATTACAGAGTTCCGTGTTGATCGTGTTGGCTGCATTCATTTCTCATCTAACTAAGTCCCCGCATTTAAGAAAACTTCTAGGCTCATTTCCTCAGAAGAACAATAAGAAAACAACAGAAAATATTTGTGAACAATAGGGTTCAATCTGAAAATTTAGTTTCTTAAATGTGGGGCCTTGCTGTAGCACGAGCGAACCAATTGAGGACTTTGACATGAAATTGAGTTATTTTCTAACTTAAGGGTTACCCAGAAAAAACTATCCCAGTTTGCAAGGCTGTAGCTTGAAATCTGTAGGTGACCAAACGGCTTAATATTTTGCTGGATTTTTTCAAGTGAAAATCCATTGAAAAATTGAGTCGTTTGGCCCGGTTTAAGAATAAAGATCTCAAATCCTGCATACAATGACGTCCAAAGGGCAAACTTAAAGTTTTGAATATCATCCAGTCATCTGCAACCACGTTTATCTGTCCAAAACTTAAAATTAAAATTACTTTATTTCGTGAGCTGTCAAGTTAATTTGAAAAAAAGTTATTTAGTTTCAGTCCATGTTTTTGCATTAAGACAACCTGCTTGCTTCAAGGGCGCTTTTGGAATTTAAATTTACACTGATCAAACTCCCCAAATCAATAAAGATTCACTGACCAAATTTCCCAAGTCGATATAGAAGCAAACAGGTTGTTTTAATGTCGAAATGTGAACCGGAAACGAATGATGGTTTTTTAATTGACTTTAAAGCTCATGGAGGAAAGCTATTTTATTTTCTAGTTTTGGCCACATAAACATGATGGAAGATGACTGGATGATATCCCAAACTTTAAGTTTGCCCTTTTGACATCGTTTGCTATAAAATTTAAGATTTGTAGCCTCACAGATTTCAATCCACAACTCTGCAAACGGGGATAGTTGTTTGGGGTCACCTGGTAGAAATGAATAAGAAGCTACGTGTGCATTTTATCCATTGTAAATATTACGTTTACGTTATTTTATCAGTGAGTTATATGATTTGTTCAGAGATGATATGGTCATTATTGAATATGGTTTGATATTTTATTTCGAATTTAAAGCTTATCTATTAATTGCAATTATAGGTCGATGAGGATCGCGAAGAAGCTTCCGATGACGAAGGTGCTACTTTTATTCGCCACGTGCAATTGAAATTTTTGTGTGATTTTCAAATTGATTTTTTTTGCTGTGGTTTCATTTATGTAACTTTCAGTTTTAACTTTTATGACGTATGTACTTCAACCTCGTGCCCAGGGCTATTTCTTCTGGATGAAATAGCCCTGGGTACGAGGTTGGCATGTACTTAGATGATGCCATTTGCAACAAGTTTAGGTCAGTAAAATGATTTCACAGAGACCAAGCAAGAATGATACGATCTCTTTTTTAAGGCTTATTTGAGAAATTGGAAAAATTAAAAAGACAGTAAAGCCCCGCATTTAATAAATTACTGATGAGAAACTTCTAGGCCCATTTTCGCAAAAGAACAACAGGAAAACAATGGAAAGTATTTATAAACAAAGGCCCAAAGGGATTAGTACCACCTGACTTGGGGAGAGGGGCGTGTTTTATATTTTTCGGTCTGGGATTTCGATCCGATAAAATGCTTTCGTGTCTAAAAAATGTTTCATCAAAAAGTATAATATTGGTTCTAAAAGTATAATTAACATAGAAATGTTAATGAAAACATGTAAAAGGCAGCAAAATTGCCTTATAACATGCGCCATACTATTATATCTTTTGTTTTGCTGTTTTGTTCCATTATATTTTTGGGTCAGCTTAAGATTTCATCGGACACGCCTCCCCTACCCAAGTTAGATGGTATTACCACCTGGGACAACAAAGCTATTCATAAAAATCAGTCTCCGAAATACAGGGTATTGCTGTATTTAATACGAATGATTGCTTCCGTGGAAACTATTATGTTATTTTCGGTTTTGTTTTCTTGAAATGAAATAAATGAAATAGCAAAAGCATTTTTACGATTTCAATGTTTTTAAAAGCAGTCTTTAAATTTCAGCGGAGGAGACATCGATGCATCCACCTGCAGAAGATCAAATCTCTGATGACGAAAATATCGGTGAAAATGATCAGAACGATGATGATTTGCCAGTTAATGCAACAATGAGGCACATTTTACGAAAACTTTCTCAGCTGGGTAATAAAATTATTTTATTTGCATCTAAAACAAGATATGTTTATTAGACAATTGAAAATTAATTGTAAAAAGTTTCTTGATTTGAAAATTATTTCGTAGAGAGTTTTGCATTCAGAAAGTTGTATTCTAAATTCCTCTATTTTGGTTCTATTATAGACTGCTAAACATTGTAAATAAATCTGACAAGTCTCGCATTCCTTCCTGGAGTTTCCTGTATTTTTTCTAACACACGCCAAACTGGCAGTTGCGGCGGTTGGTTTATTAACGGGACACGTTTATTGCCATTTTCAAGTCAAAGACAGGGCGTTTATTTGAGGGAGGCTGTTATTTCAGACTGGGCGTTTGATTAAGTAACGCTTGTTTTGTTGTTGTTGTTGCAGGTTTTCAGAACGAAATCGAATGGATACAAAGTCGTTTGAGAAGACTTGCAAATGAAAGGGACGGCACTGATGAAGGTATGATATCTTCTACACTGGAGTCATTCGTCATGCCCTCGTGCTTTTTACGCAACCTATAATATGATGATTAGAAGAAACCTTTTTGTTGCACTTTAAGATCTCAAACAATTTTTGAAGATTATTATTTAGAAATAGTTGAGAAGAAAGAAAGTTCAATGCTGTTTTGAGGTTTTTAAAAAGAGCTTCTGAAGGTACTGAATGCAATGTAATTTTGTCTTGTTTATTTGGCAATGAAGGTTTCACCCCTGGAAGGGTAATATGGCCTATTGCTAAACAACATAAAACGTCATATTTTCGGGAGGTAAATGCAGACAGAAGTTTATGTTAATTTCAGGTATTTTAACGAATGTTAATATTTTGGATTAAGTTGATTTGTAAATGCTACCCCCTTGATCATTAAATTTATGTACGATTTATTTGGAAATAATGCCGTGCGTGAAACAGTTTTAACACTTCGCGGGCATAATTATTTCCAATTAACAAGAAAATCCTATCCAAGTTTCATTTTGCAATGGGTAGCACTTTTATAAACAAACGGAATTTAAAAGACAAACTTTTGTTGAAACATCTGAAATTTATATGATATTCTGTCTGCATTTATCTCAGCAGAATATTTACGTCGTTTATCAATGGGTCATATAGCCCTTTGGTGTGAAGGGTCATATGACTTTAGGAAGGGGTCTTTAGCTTGATATCGATAACTTAAAAACCGAGTTACCAAGTAGTTAAGGTGGTGCATTTCAAAGCCAAACTCTCTGGGAGAGTGCTGGCTCGGATCCAGTTGTCGAGAATTATAACTACAAACCCACATGCAATTCAGCTGTCTACCATTTCGAGATCGTTAAATGAGTACTAGCTCAGCTGGGGATAAACACGTTATCAAACAATGAAAAGGAGTCTCACTAGTGTCACTCCATAAGACCCCTGTTCTATGGTTCTTTGTTATTGTTGTTGCTGTCAATGCAGACAGTGTGCGCGTCCATCAGCATGTCAGTAGCGAGGATGGTAATAAGTCTAGTTATTCCCGTCAGCTCAATAAATTTGCATTTTGTATTGTAATTGGTGATATCGAATCATAGAATTGTAAATGCGATGTTGCACTTTTTTAAAAAGGTTAAGGTTTCTATTGTAGATGATTGGCAGTCTGTTCCACTTGTACCAATCACAGAAGACCACGAAAATGCATTGTCAAGCAGGCTGTTCAAAAGAATGCTGAAACGAGTTGGAATTTCTCCTCCTTCGAATGCACAGGTATAGACCACACTCCTCCGAAGCGACTTTCTACTTAACTCTCTTTCGTGCCTCCATGAGTTTTCATGCCTCCATGATTTGCAAAATTGGGCCTAACATTTATTAGTTAAAGTGCATACGCGAAAATAATTGCGATATGATTATTTAATATAATAATTGCGAGAAAATTAAACCAAATCATCAGAAGAATAAATATAAAAAAGACGCTGCGAAGGAGCGTGAGGTATGGACATCAATTCAAATATTCCAAAGAGTTAAATCCTTTTACGCTTACTGTAGATTCATTTCTAATCAAATCTCCGTAAAGTTATCCTTTTTTCAGGGGGTGGCGCAGAAAACTAGCTTCATTTAAAATATTAAAATCTATGAAATGAAATAATGAAATAGAAATATGAAATAAATTTCTGTATTCTTGTAAATTTCTATAAAGTAAAACTTAAAGAAATTATTTCTTTTGCTGAATTGCTTTTTGAAATTTACTTTCCAACCTTATACGTGCACTTGAACCTGTCCATAAACCAAACCAGGGAGCTCACTTATTTGCGCAATACATTAAAGGTTGATATTTTAATTACAAGTAATAGAAGTTTTTGAAATAAGGCAATGAAGATTTTTTAATTCTGTTAGTTTATTTTTGCCAAGATTCAATGTTTTTTTTTGCAGGAATCATTTTGGCGTATTTCAAGGACCCTAACTGCAAACGAGCTGAGAGATTTTGTAGAGGAACTGGGTTAGTACTCTGCTTCAGATTCTATCATCAGTTTTTGGATTGATGAAAGTTTGTTTGACTGCCAAATTAATGTACTTTTTCGGACATAAAACTCGTTCTGTTGTGTTACAGGACTAGCCTCGTTTAGCCTTGATGAAATTCCAATAGGTACAAAAAATATTTAAACCTCAATATCTTTTGGGACCTTTGGGAGAGAAAATGGCAAGAATAACCATTCTCAATAGAAATACAGGAATATCCCCGAGACCATATTTTATTTCCGAAAAGGTCTATTTCTTCCAAAATCCAAAATGTTTCCTGATATTGTCCAATTATGTTTTTTTCTGGGGGTAATAGTTGGCTTTTCCTCATTTTATCATTTGTTCATAATTTTTTATAATTTTTCACATCTAAACCTAGTTATTTTGTATATATTTTATGGAATTTAAAATAAACGACAGCATGAAATCAAATGACTTTTTCTCTGATAGGCAACCAAACGTCAAGATCCGCAACTCAATTGCAAAACAGAACGCCGACAAACGCTGATGCTGATTCAAGCAGAATGCCTAATTCAAATTTACGGGATGGAGCTTCTAATGCAGGTTCTCTAGTCGGCAACGATCAAGATGATGAAAGGTATTTCACATTTACTTTATGTACCAAGTGGATAAGAAAAATGTCCCTACATATTAAAGGTGTTATGGAAGAGATTTACTTTTGATAATTACGTTCTTGCCTGACATTGGTGTAAGAGGCTGCAACTTGAAGTTTGATACCTAGTAATCTCTGAGCTATACTGAAGAAAAGTCAACGTAGTATTATTTAATGTAGTGTAGTATTTATTTAATGTAGTATTTTTAACAGAATGCAACTGCAGAAATCCTCTATTGTTGGTTTCATTGACTATAGTTCAGTGATTATTGGGTAGATGTTGGCAAACATCATTCTCATATCAAATTCAAGCAAAAACAAAATTGCAACTAAAAATCTCCCGCAGCAGCTTTGCAAACGTAGGGATATTTCTTGGGGTACCCGGCACTTCGACTAAAAATCTCGTCATGCCTGGCAGCTTTTTTGCTTGTCTTGTGATGTATTTTTGATAAAGGCATTACAAGACTTTCATAATTGAAGGGTCACATGGTTTATTGTTTGAAAGGAAAAAAAGTATTCTGTTTATCCCTTTCACCCCTGGAAGGACCATGTAGCACACTAGTAATCAACGTAAAATGGCACGTTTTCAGGAGGTAACTGCAGATAAAAATTTGTAACATTGTAAGATATTTCCGAGTAAGTTTATCTTTTGAATTAACTTGGTTTGTTTGTGCTCCCTCCTGTCAAAGTGTTCAGGACCAAAGTACCATAGAAAGACTTTAATTTTCCATCAAATCTAAGTTTTGTCATATTATATATTGGGGAATTGTTTCTTGGAAAAGGGTTTCTGGCCGCCATATTTTATTTATTTGTGTTTTATGCGTTGACTCTTTATTTTCTTCGACCCATTTATAAACAACGTAAAACTTCATATTTTCAAGAGGTTAATGCGGTCAGAACTTTACATTAATTCAAATATTTTAACGTAGGTTTATCTTATCAATTAAGTTGGTTTCCAATATTTCAGTGATGATGATATTTTTGAAAGATTTATTGATGGCAGTCGCAACAAAGGAGATAAAACAAGGTTACCACTTATCGAGGATGAAGGAGAATCGATGCTACACAACAACGAGGATGAAGAGGCAATGAGGCTAGACAACAATGAAGATGAAGAGGAAACCAGGGTACATGATAACGACGGTGAAGGGGATATGAGGCTACACAATGGTGAGGATGGAGAGGAAAGGAGGCTACACAATAGTGAGGATGGAGAGGAAATGAGGCTGCACAGCAGCGAAGATGAAGATGAAACGAGACTACAAGATAATATGGCTCTTGACGTGAATATATTACAAAATAACAAAAGTGAAACAAGGCAGCAAAATGGATTGAATAATGACACAACGAAAGAGAATACAGAAAACAATACTGTTATTGATGAGGATGAAACGCAATTTACATCCACTCAAAATAGTCTTTCGTCTCATGTTCGAAACACTGATTTTGACAGTCGTCTTGATTCAGAATCTGATTTGCCAGTTGACACATCGAAAATACTTTTTAAATCTTCGATGAAAAGAGACCGCAGTGAAGCTTCATTGGATGATGATGATTGTGCTGACTATGTAAATGAAGGAGCACCTCACGATCGTGATCATGTGATTAATCGTGAAGATCATGTTTTGAGGAAAAAAAAGCGAGTGAAAGAAGATGGTAGCTTAGAAAATGATATCAAAGATGATGGAATGGAAACAAAAAATGAAGAATTTTCTTTGGAAATGTCGATCGACGAAGGACATTAGATTTGCAAATCGGATTAAAGTTTTTTGCTGCAGTAAATAAAATAGTTTTTTAAATTGATTGTAAAGTCGTTCCGATAGTGTGTGATGGATAATTGAAGTCAATATTTTATATGTGTTTGTTTTTGCATATTGGTTGTTTTGTATCACTGGATATGTAGAATTGTATATAAAAAATTATATGTTATGCTTTTAATGGAATGATACAGAAAGGACGGAGACGACAGGAACAAGGGTAGTTCGAATTTCAACAGGGGCCTCGCGATCCTGCTTAGACTAGGGGTGTGAAAAAGATTTTTGCCCAAATTTTCAATAAAGTGGTCAGATTTTTTGCTTCAGTTAATATTTTTATGAATTTAGCTATATCAAACTCTACTTATGAATGACCAAGCCCGAAACGTTTAGTATTTTTTTTTTTTACCCTAAATACAGATATATTTAAATTTTATTGCTTGCGAATAATACTGCTGCCACACAATATACTTTTTTAATTTAATTATTTATTGCTTGGCTTTTATATTTTTCGCCTTTGAGAACATTTCTGAACCAGAGCAAATATTCATGTCATCTTAAAGTTTACGACACCCAGAAATATAGTACAGCGTCCCTCGATTGATTGTGTACGTTTAGGCTGAACTAGAAAATCAATGAATACAGTGTAATGAAAAGCCCCCCGTTTTGTAGAGATTTCGAAAATGTTTGATTCCGCCTACCTACCTGCACATTTTAGAGAATAAACTCGATTTTATTTTAACGTACACGGAAACGAAGTATACCATCTTAATCGGGAAGAGTTGATCTTCCCAATCATGTGTTCCCTTCGCATTTCCTTCTTTGAACAACGAAGTTGCTATTTTTAAATCGACTGCCTTTGAGAATTTACGTTTGAAATTTGAAAATTCTTTGCCGACTAATGACAAGCTAACTAGTTAATGTTCTTCGTACAACGTGCGCCTGCGCTGTGAGGCTTTTTATGCGCCTACGGAGGTTCGTACAACGGTGTCAATTTCTTCTTTCTCCCTCTCGCAAAGCCGCTCCGTAGGCTCATAAAAAGCCTCGCAGGAAAGGCGCAACTGCTTGACAAGATAGGACACAGTACGGAGCACGTTGTACGAACAAAAAATCGTGTTTTAAAACTGGAACGGGCTCTCCAAAGAAAATAAAAATATGAAAAAAATAATAGACAGGAAAGGCAGAAATGAGAGAAAGAACAAATGTTCAGGTCGAAATTGGAAAAAAAAAACCAGTGTCTGACAAAAAGATAAGAGTGTCTGAAGAAAATATTTTATCATACCATGGGATTTAGGAGTCATGGTGTGTGCTTTCTATTTTTTGTTTTTGGCTTCTTGTCACCCCACGCATTGGGTGATGGGAAACTGAAAACAAAAAGTAGAAAACGCATAACGATTCCTAAAGCCCGTGATTATGTGAACTGTGTTGATTGTTCGCAAAGGCTTTATGCTTGCTGAACAAAGGCTGCCAAGTGGAAGCCAGACAGCAATGTATCTCGTGTCAATTCAAAGGCCTTCAGACAATGAGAAACTTCTTAGAAGTATGACTCGGGGCGACTCAGGTTACTTGGACACAGTCAAATTGTCAGACGGGGGTCGTATTTATAAGACCATATGATTTGGACAGGGGTACTTAGCACCCACGCATCTAGGGGGCCAGTCAAAGAATTTTGCAACCACCTAAAAAAATGTCAGCTCATTTTCATTAAAAATCAAGAATGTCAGCTCGCCTTATAGTATACCCAACTTGATACCCAATGTTTCAAATTACTGCTTTGAGTTGAAGCTGTCATTTTTTAATAGGCCATACTCGCTCGTAAACTTCCCAGCCTTGCAACGAAACGAAACGAAACGAAACGAAACGAAACGAAACGAAACGAAACGAAACGAAACAAAATCCAGCCATCGATTTGTTTTTCCAAAATATGGTTGGGGGTATCCATAAGCATTTATACGCTGATAGGTAGATTAAAATATTTTTTTTATAACCAACAAACTTATCAGAACATCGAGGCTCGAACTTTCAAAAAAATAAAAACAAATCAAAAACATGCTCTGCCTCAGCTCCAAGATTTCCGAAACATTCAATACCTTGCTATGTAATTATTTTTGGTGATTGCTACTTACCATGCAAATTACTTACTATACATACAAGCACAAGTGATGTACACAAATGTTGCCTATGTTTTTTGTATTATTGATACAATTATGGAAGAAACATATATGCAAAAATGAGAACAATTTAAGAACATCCGATCCTCAAATTCTTAGAAATCTAAGAACATTGAGCCTCGGCAAAAATTAACTAGTTCTTATAAAAAAGTGTATGACATGACTGCAAAACGTAATAAATATATATTTCAGACATTACATTTTAGAATTAGACAATAAAAATCAAACTTAGACTGCAGTGGCGTCCATAGTCTTCCGAGCTACCGTTTCAAAAGAAGAACGGCTGCATGAGTCCATGAGTTAGATCCCCCGTCTAAGAATTGTTCGAAGTTGTTCTGCGCACAACGATGCTTGTTGAAATTAATTGTTTGAAATGTAAACATTTTCAGCACAGCAATGAGTGCTGAAAAAGAAGATCTGAGGAATGAATTATTTGTTGCCGTGAGGCAAGTAGGAAAGGAAAAGAGAGACCACTTTGTGTTCGATATCAATACGTTGTTTAGGCAATGGAAGCACAGTCATTCTTTGGACTCGACGCTTGCCTTTGCAAGTCTTCGCAACCTGAAATCATTTTTGAAAGATGAATGTTGGGCTGTTTCCTTTGGTGAAACTGGAAATGATTACCGCATTCCGAAGGAAATAATAAAGTCAAATAGAAGAAAAAAACTTAAGAAAGCGTACAACAAAGAAGAAGTTGTTTTTGTTGAAGACAACCCACAACAAAGCCAATCAAATGCAGTCAACGAGGGAAGCACTTCATTGGAAAATAGAACAGCTTTGGAAAGTCAAACTGAAGACACTAGGCTCAAGCATTCTTCCAAACAACGATGCTTTGAAGAAGAAGAAAAAGATAAAAGTGTTCCAATTGAAAGTAAAACCAACCCACAACAAAGCAAATCTAATGCTGTCAAAGATGAAAGCTATGTGGAAAATAAATCACTTACGCACTCAGAAAGTCAAACTGAACACAAAGGGCCTATTGTCAAGCATTCTTCCAAACAACGATGCCTTAAAGAAGAAGAAAAAGATGAAATAGTTCCAATTGAAAGTAAAACCAGCCTACAACAAGGCAAATCTAGTGCTGTCAAAGAGGGAAATGTTGTTCACCAAGCCAATGCTTCTACCGTTACTGATGCTTTAGTTCAAAGGGAGCAAGAGCATGAACTGATTACACCAGAGCATCGATTTTCGCAATCTAAGTAAGATGATTGTTACTTGTTTTTAATCTTAATTTATTACTGATCAAATAGTCTGGGATTTCTTGCTACTATATCTTGAAAATAAAACTTGTGCTCGTTTTCTCGTGCACGTCTACATGCATGGGTAAATTGATATTGAAGGATGGTTTTTCATGTATGTATGTATGTATGTATGTATGTATGTATGTATGTATGTATCATTTTGCCACTGGATTAAAAATTTACAATATATTCTCTAAAAACAAAAACAAAAAACGATAAAATATTACAGACATTGAATGATTTAATTACAATAGTTAAAATTACATCTAAATTCATTAAAAAACCATGTACCCCTAAACTAGAGTGACAGAGCATTGAAAGATCAGTAAACTAATCTTGTTTGTTACCTGGATGTTCCAAATATTGGCATCTAGTGTCCACATTAAGTCATTAAGAACAATAAAATTTAATTTGTAACATTCCCCAATAAATTTTAGGAAAGTCATCCTGTCTGAACAAAGTAATTTCATCAATTTGCAAGATATGTGTAGTTGGGCTTATGGGTAGACGACAGACACCATCTCTACGTCCCTCCTATGGGTAGACGACAGACACCATCTCTACGTCCCTCCTATGGGTAGACGACAGACACCATCTCTACGTCCCTCCTAT
>JAYJMH010005720.1:0-26176 GCA_036873815.1 Phacellophora camtschatica | reverse complement strand
ATATTACGGCCATGAATTCTAGAAATGGGCACTGCTAAACACACTAATGAATTCTAGAATTCGGCATCGTAATACGAGTACACCGCGAATAGGGAAATGGGCACTGCAAAATACGACCACCATTTCTAGATTTCAGCACTACAAAATTGAGCGACCATGATTCCTCAAATCGATACAGTAAATACGACGATGAATTATAGAATTCGGCATCTTATATCCCAGTCCACCGCAAATAGGGAGATCGTCACTTCAAAATGCGACGACGGTTTCTGGATTTCGGCACTGTAACCTCGTTATGAATGTGCGCTGCAAATAGTGATTTCGTCACTGCAACCTCGTTATGAATTTGCGCTGCAAATAGGGATTTTGGCACTGTAATTTTTGGAAAGAAGGGCGTCAAGCAATGCTTGACAAGCATGGCCAAGGATCTGAAGGCAGCACTCAAAACTGCAAAAGATTTACTTTCACATTGTGCAGCAGAATTGGAGAGAGAAGACCGTACTGATGAACCAGATAATTTACTGAGTGATTCAAGAAAGGAAAGAGCTCATCAAAATTTTAGGTAACGCCTTTTCTATTTTGCAGTTCGCAGTTGTAGTTTAGTAAATTAGTAATGGGCCTAGTTACGAAGTTGGCCTGCTATAAATAATTATTATTTGTTATGTTGTCAGAAGCAAGGCTATCTTACCTTGGCTATTCTTGAGATTTCATTTAACAAATAGTAGCTTTGTTGATTGTCTAATGAATGAAATCAAATAATGAAATTTTAAGATGCATATAAATATACCAGACTGCTAAGTTTGCTAAGTGCGCGCATGATATTTTCTTGACTGAAAAACATGTGCTCCTCATTTAAAACCTCTGCACCCACCAGAGGGTGTTGCACTGGGCGACTTTAAAAAAATGCGCACTTCAAAATAACATTGCGTCTGTGGAAAAAGTTGCGCTCGTGACATGTCACACGCTAAATCTGGTAAATATATAACATTAACATTTGATTTTTCAAAACAAATCTTTCCCAATAGATCAATCAATGTGACATGAACTGCAGTGAAAACAAACAGGTTTATGTCATGTTGGATCTGA
Organism: Phacellophora camtschatica; assembly: GCA_036873815.1. NCBI lineage: Eukaryota > Metazoa > Cnidaria > Scyphozoa > Semaeostomeae > Ulmaridae > Phacellophora > Phacellophora camtschatica. Next base: position 25,090 of record JAYJMH010005720.1, on the reverse strand, counting down.
GAATTAATAACTCCGCTGCAAATACAACTCAATTACACACAACAAGGCTGTGTTGTGCTGTGAATTAAGTAAGCCCCTTTGGCTTGGCCTTTCTTTTCCTGGTTACATTTTCACATTTCTTTTTTAGGATGACATTCTCTGCTCTTCGATCCAGACAGATTAGACATTCTGATCAAAGGCAATTGTTACAGTCTGTAGTGCCATACCTTGTTAAAGAAACCTGGACACACGACTTCTGCTGTGTTCCTAGAATAACTCAAGAGTCAACTCCCAGTGCAAAACAAACTGATGTCCTCCAAGTTGCAGGTTTAGGAAGAACAAAAGTAGTCTTTAAGGATATAAATACCAAACACCAAGATGTGTGTGCTAAATTGGAACAAACATTCCCCCAGTTGAAATCACTTGGAGGGTTTACCCTTATAGAGCAAAGGCAGGGGGCCAGAATCGTCCACTCACAAAATTGGCATGTCAATGGTAGGACATTGCCAATTTGAAGAAGGAAATAACTGGATCTGCCTGCATATACATACGTTCCACGCAGAAGAATTTTGATCTTTCATTGAAAAAGGAGGTAAATATTTTGAATACACTTGAATTTTCTTTTCTGAGAAAGCAGTTTGCAAAAAACCAGTACCGTAAATCCTTGATTAATCCCCCACCTTTGAGTAAACCCCCCTTGAAATATCACATATTGTGATATTTCTCTTAGTATCTTGTCAATCACTCCTTTAAGATGATCTTTCATAAGGTCCGGCAACGCTCGTCTTTGCACTTTAAATGAAATAAAAATGTTTTAAATGTATTAAATTCAAAGCTATATCCAGCTTCATTTCTGGGAATCAACATTTATTTTTAAAAAACTAAAAGGTCAGTTAAATTACTTGGCAATGCATTAATATACAAATAACTAGGATTGTTAAACTTACTTTTTAGTTTGAAAATATCAAGAATCAACCAGCCAAGCTATTTTGATACTTCCTTCGTCTCACACTGATTAATTCGAATGAATGCAAATACATCACCATCTTTACTTTTTCAAAGAAAAATTACAGTGCCGAAATCCCTATTTGCAGCGCAAATTCATAACGAGGTTGCAGTGCCGAAATCCCTATTTGGGGCCCACAATCATAACGAGATTACAGTGCCGAAATCCAGAAACCGTCGTCGCATATTGAATTGACGATTTCCCTATTTGCGGTGGACTAGGTTATAAGATGCCGAATTCTATAATTCATCGTCGTATTCACTGTGTCGATTTGAGGAATCATGGTCGTTCAATTTTGCAGTGCTGAAATCTAGAAATGGTGGTCGTATTTTGCAGTGCCCATTTCCCTATTCGCAGCGTACTCGTGTTACGATGCCGAATTCTAGAATTCATTAGTGTGTTTAGCAGTGCCATTTCTAGAATTCTTGGTTGTAACATCTACGGCGCCGAAATCTATAAATCGTGGTCGCAAAGCCACGACGAAAAGCCATCACTACGACTTATTTTTTACCCTGATGCCGCGCGATACAATTGTACTAAATTATTTGGCAGAGGAAAAGCTCGAACAACCGGAAGACGAAAAATAAAAGGGGGCAGGCGATGTCGACGATGGAAAATTGGAAGACATTCCTGAACGATACTGACAAATGGTAATGGTGAATTTGAAAAAAGTCCAATGTTTTCAAGAATTTGAAAGAGGATTGGAACCTGTAGCATACAAAGCTCGTGCGCAACAAGAACTCGAACAACAACGTTAAGAAATTTATCAAGAACATATGCCAAAAGCACTTCATGACTTGCAACAAGCGCAAGTTTATAGAGATCAAATTTTGCAAACAAAAGTACACGAAATAAAGCAAGCAATGAGGGACACTTATGCACATCCTCTTTCATCTACACAAGAAAAATTGCGACGTATTCAAGAACTAAAAACACAAAAAAAAAGACTTTATAGTTTTAGAAGAATTACAAGAAAATCATGTCAAATATCACAGATACACGACCGCACAACAATTGAATGCAAGTTAATTGCCTTCGACTTGAAGACAATATGCTGGCATGACTGAAATTGTTATTTGAAACAATCCAACTTTGATAAGAAGCAATCATAGAACTTGGAAATTATTGATCAACGGCAAGGAGTTAAAATCGACCTCTCCTCAAAACTTAGCTTCTGAAATAATGAGGTATTTTTAACCGCCTTACGTTTTAAAAATTGCAATATTAATGGTAAAACAAGGCTTTGACATCAACAATTTATCAAACTCAATACTGAAATTGAGATTAATAAAATTACAAGGGGGCAGCAAACACCACAAGGCGAGGCAACTAGAGACCTGATTGATTTTACAGGCGGCGGAGCTCCGCAGCCACCTCCATCGCCGCCTCTTAGAGAAGCAGTGCCGCCAGGTGAAAGAATGCGTCCAATACCAGCGCCCAAACCGTTTTCCAGACCTCTGCGTCCAGGGCCTGAACCTCGACCACCCAGCAACAACCCCAGCCTCTGATAACACCCAACTAACTATTCAACTCACCCAACACCTAACCCATCGCCAATTCCACCGGAACAACAACAAAAACACAGCCTTCTTAGTCCTCACCCACAAATGCCAAACCACAAAATTTCATCAAATCCAAAAGAAATTAAACACAAATTGGGAGCGGCAACGCCGCTGATGACGCAAGATCAACTTAAGAAGATAGACATTCCAAACGTCGCTCGGCACGATTTATCAAAGAGCAATATCAAAAGCACAAAAAAAACATTACAGCGGTACATGTCGACGATGAATCAACATCAACAGTGCCATGGACGGCGGTGGAGGATACGACGCCATGGAAGGAAACGATAGCAATGAGGAAAATTGAATTCTTAACAATATTCGACGCGAAGAAACTGCTGCGTCGCATAGATCATCTTCGTAGTCTAAAAAATCACCATTTCTTAGCAATCAACACCGAATAAAAGAAAAATATCTAAGAAAGCTAGAGAAACGTGCGATTAAATAGTAGTTCAAGAAAAGTCGAATAGTATACTCATAATCTTTGGGAAAGTAACAAATCATTCAGCAGCAACAGAAGAAAAAAAAGAAAAAGAAGCGGAAACGACTACGAAGACATTGACGGCGACGGTTTCAACATCATCAATTATTTTTCTTCTACTAAACATCGAAAAAACGAAGAAGAAATGATACTTCGTCATCTTCTTCCTCTTCTTCATCATATTATCTTCTTTCTCATCATCATCTATTTCTTCCCACTCTTCTTCCCGCTCTTCAGCAGCGACAGAACAAAAACAGTAATGATAATAGTGACGACGAAGGGAATAACGCCAGTTCATGAAGAAAAGAAGAAAAACAGGGACGACGTTTCAAACGCCGCCGTCGCCGATGCTGCTAGTATCACTGAGAAAAGCAAAGAAGAAAATGATTTTGATCAATTAATTGATATTTTAGGAAATGGTACAGACAGCAGCAATGCCGTCGACGAAAAGAAAAAGAATGGCACTGTTTAAAGCATGAAATTAAAAGAGTTTAATACAGTACTCGTTTTGGATGCAGTAAACGTCGCAAAATTAGTTGAAAAATTCAAATCGACGAAGAAAAGACATCGACATCGCCATCAACAACAATGAGAAAAAATGAAAAAAGAAATACTAACTAAAAAATACTGTCGCCAACGACGACAAACCGCACGCTTGTAGGATCGCGTTGAAAAAACTTTGAGCGAAATTGAGAAAAGGAGGTTAACAATAAATAGTAGCAGCAGCAACTAATAACGAAAAAACACTGTTGTATTCAATAAACTAAATAATTACTATACAACGCCTGGATTTCAAGGAAGTTTCTCATGGAAAAGGAGATTTTATAATTATGCAAGAATGAAATTTTCCTCTCTCCCCCGAGAACAGTTGGCCACTTGGGCTCAACGAAAAAAAAACTATTACGACAATAAACTGATTCGAAGACAATTTGTAAAAACAACCGCAAAGTAGAAACCTTAAACCTTTAAAATCGTTGACATTTTCAATTTCGACGACGGGTAGCCTTTGACTTTCCTTCATCAAGATTGTCCGTATTGCAAAGCACGAAATCTCATTCCTTCGTAGAAACGGTTAAATAGCCCTAACACCATAACATTCTTCGCTTGTCAAGTTAAATTATGTCAACAAATATTTATTGCCGCGAGAACATTTGAGGACGCTGCTGACTAACTCTATTACCACTAGTAATTTCAAAGCTTTCCATATTAATATGAACTTTGAAGGATACATTTTAGGATTTTTTAGAAACTTGAATTTTGATTTTTACGAAGATATGAGAATTTTTTTTAGGAATTTCTGTAGACTTTCACAATTTTAATTTTTAATTTTAGTTATTTTCCACTAGAGCACTAGAGGTAAAAAAACAAATTAAATAGTTGTTAGGAGATGGGGGGGGCAATAAATGTCCAAATCACTATAAGAAATTAATATGTGCAAGAACAAAATATAACTAAGCCAATCGTTTGCCTTGCCTTTTTGCACCATTTCCAAAGAAGATTTTTATTGAATTTATTCCGATTTGCAATGATAAATGTAATTTTTCCGAGGCCACTTTTGAAATTTTCAAAGAAATGTTCCCAGTAAAGCAGAGTAGATGTCCTAAGAAGAGGATGTTTTGTGCAGACTGTTCTCTATCACTGTGGCTACCTTCAAAACATAGGATATGAAATTTTGGAATGTGGATGTGGAAATACGGAAATATGGAATAGAATAATATTTTTATAAAAATGATAAAGAGAGCAACAAGACATTGTAAAATGCCATTCATAATAAATTAATTGTAAGCAGCCTATCAAATTAAATTTAAAAACGGTGCTTTGAAAAAAAAGTGCGAAGCTTTGAGAAAACCACTGTTAGGTTTGGTTGCCAAAAAATTGGTTCCCAGTGCCAGTTTCACATTTAGTTTTCCCCTTCAATAAATTAATAAATGCGTGTAATTTTAAAGCTCTTTATATTTATTTTCAAGAACTATGCAGAACACAGTTTATATATTTTTAGAAACTTGAAATTTTTGGCTTTTACAGAATTTTGCCGATTTATATTTTGAATGTCTAAGAGTAAAATGTCACGAAAAACCTCATTTTATGAATTAAGAGCATATAGCAATGAATAAAAATTGAGGCGAGAAAAATACACTTTTAAATTTTAACTACCAGAAGAAATAAAATTTGAACAGACATCGATTTTATAGCAGTTAAAAAGTTTAATGTAGAAATGCGGGAGGGGGCGAATGAAAATCAATTTAGAAAAACCTTTTGGGAGAACATTAAAAAGGCAATGTGCCACAATAAATTAATATATGCAAGAACGTAAATAGAAATAAACGAGAAACAAGTGAAACAAAGGTTGGGTTATCAAAAAAAGCAAATTGCTATAAAATAATTAATAATCCCAAGAACCAAGCCTGCACAGACTGATTTATGTTTCTGCAAAATTATTCTGTCAATCGCTGGTCTTGCATTCCTCCTCCATTTCTAAGAGAACAATTTTGCGAATTCATTTCGATCTTCAACGACTTGAAAAATCCTTTTTAATAAACTCTATCAGATGTTGTTTAAGGAGATCAACACTACATTGCAATTTTCCTTCATAATAAATTGATTGAAACCTGCTATCAAATGAAAGATTAAAAAGGTGCTATAAACAAAAATGAGCAAAGCTTTGACAAAACCACCTTGACAAAACCACCTTTGACAAAACCATCTATAGTTGTTCTTTGAAGGTTTTCAGGGAGGGTGACAATTTTGTCTCTCTTTCTAGATTGTTCCACAGTTTTGCACCGCGATAAGAAAAAGCCTTTTGGACATTGATCGTTTTTAGGAGCGGTATCCTAAGATCGGTTTCTGATGAGCGCAGAAACCGTTCTCTACCATCCGAACATCTTATGAATAATTTTTTTAAGTAGTCCGGGGCAAGCGAATTCAAAGATTTGTAAGTTAGCGTAGCAGTGTCTTTTTTACAAGACTACTGATAGTTGACCAGCCAAGATTTTCAATTATAGGAGCAGCAAAAGCATCATATGGGCTGCTCGTTACAATTCTTGCAGCTCTATTTTAGATGTTTTGCAGGACGTCAATTTTTGATTGACTACAGCAGACCCAAACGGAACAACAGTAACTCAAATGGGGCTCAGCATTTCCTCTACAAATTTTGTTCTTGATAGTATCAGTATGTTTGTTCAGTATCTTGTATTGATAATCATTTCAATGTCCTGATCACCTATTCAAAAAGATTGTTGAACATCAGGCAGGCTTTCGATCTTACGGATGTTTGAACCAGAGCCTATAATAAGTGCCTGCGTTTTCACAACGTTCAGATAAAGTTTTTTTTGCATGCAACCGCAAGCATGGCCTAGTGGTTAAGGCGCCGGACTCATAACCTCAAGGTCGTGGGTTCGAATCCCACTAAGGTCATACTTGCTGCAAAAATGGGGGAAAAACTCTCTGTAATTCCAGGCAAAGCCAAACGGAATCACGAAGTGTATGTGCCTAAAACGGAAAGGTTTTGTATAACCCGTGCCCCCTGCTGGAAACAAATCATCTCGAGACTTTTGCGGGCTAGGCACATTAAATGCGATAACTCACTCACACAACTCAATCAATCTCGTAGCTTCAAAAGATTTGAGTTTAGGTCATTTTGTAGGTCATCAATGTTTTTTTGAAGAGAGGGAAATGGCCGTAACATCAGCATATATGCTGGCATGAGATTTTTCCAGAGGAAAAAGCAAATCATTGATGTAAAACGGAAATAAGAGTGGACCAAGACAAGAGCTTTGAGGAACTTCACAAGTTATCCCCTTTGCATCAGAGGAAGTGCCATCTACCCTGCAGAATTGTTTACGGTATCCAAGTATGATATGAACCAGTCATGTTCCAGGCCAGTCACTCCATAGTCACTCCATACATTCTCAGTTTTTTGAGCAGGATTTCATGATCAACCGTGTCGAAAGCCTTCTTCAAGTTAATAAAAATTAGACCAGTGTATTTTCCTTTATCTATATTCAGGTACCAATTATTGGTGCTAGTCATAAGGGCTGTGGCGAAAGAATGTAAGAGTCGAAAACCAGACTGATGCCCATATAGTGATTTATTTGCGTCCAGGTATTCATAAAACTGATTGAAAATTAATTTCTCAAATAGCCAAGATATGAAAGAAAGAACTGATATTGGCCTATCACTCGACCTGCCTTCCTTTCCGCCACTCTTGAAGATGGGTGCAATACGCGCTATTTTCCAGTCCTCCAGAAATTTTCCATAAAAACAATGATTTATTGAAAAGATCATACAAGGACCCGCCAACAACTGGCAAAGCAATCTTCAAATAAAAGCTCGCAATGCCATCGTGGCCTGAACCATGCGCTGTTTTCATCTTATTCAAGGTCGATGATAATTTATCTGTCATGATGGCAGAAAAATAAAAACTGAACGGAGGAGTTTCGAACGGGTATTCACCAGACAAGAGTGGATTTGTTTTTTTGGGAATATTTTCGCTCAGTTTATTCCCGATGCTGCAGAAGTACTCATTCATTGATGATGCAATTGCCTTGTTACCCTTATCTGTTTGGCCGTCTACAATGAGATTAGGCACAACTGTAGTGTTGATAGCTGGGTTGATGGTTTTCCAAGTTTCCTTGAGGTCTCCTCGAAACTGCGTGATTTTTTCGGAGAAATACTCACGTTTAGGTTGTGTATTCAAGTTATTTAACCTGTTACGAATTTGCTTGTAGGGTTCCATCAACAATTTTGAGTTGCTTTTTACAGCTCGAATTTTTAACTTATCCCTCGTTTTAGCCTACTTGAAATAATCAGCATTCAGCCAAGGCGTATATCTATCGACACGAGTCTTCTTAGAGTAGGAGCATGCTTTTCTAGAATGGTCGCAAAAATTCGGGTCCACTTGGGTACTGCATCATCGATGACTTGAGCATTAGCTACGAGTGCCTCCCAATTAACCTCAGAGAGATCTGAGAGGAAAGCCTCTTGATTAAAATTTTTAAACTGATGAGATGTAATATATTTGTGCTCTGGCTAGTGTCTCTATGACAGAAATCACAGTTCGTATCTCCTAGGATGATAATTTCTTTCCCCTCTCCATTAAAAAAGCTCAGGTTTTTATGAAGGCTGTCAAAGCAAGAATTAAGCTCACTGGGCGGTCTATACCAACCTAGGACAATGAACGGATTTGAATTTTAGTATTGAGTCTTGTATTAGATAACAAGGACAAATGTGGATGGACTTTTCTGTTTTTTTTTGGCACACGTTTTTTGTGCAAATACTACTTTAGAGATTTTTTGTTTTGTAACTTAAACGGAAATTTGAGGATCGTGAAATAACAAATGTGACACAAATATTTTACAAGTGTGACATAAATTTTGTACAAGTGTGACATAAATATATATTTCAATATAAAAATGCAATATTTAGATAGATTTTTAAGATTTGTGGTCATTTCACACCAATCCCATTAAATGGGCGTTTCGGCCAAAAATAATTAAAGGGGTGTTCTCAACCAATCGAAGGGCGTGGTCGCAATAAAATTTCGGTCACCCCGAACACCCCTGTTTTGCACCGGTCAGAAAAATTCCTAGATCCGCCAATGCACCCATTGTACGAGTTGTACGAATCGAAAAAAATTTTCAGAAACTTACAAGGAGATATCTTTATTTAAAATAACTAACAAAAAGGGAGGATATTTCAAAAGTTGGGGAAAGGAAGTTATTAATATTTTAACAAAATCAAGGCTTGTTGATGCAAGTCGGAAGCACCAGATACCGGCCAATGTTGTTTATATCTGCGAGTGGGATTACAAACTAGAAATCGAGAGATTTCAGGTAAGTTGAGACTAAACTTTTGATAACGATACCTAATGACAGTGATTTATCATTCAATCGTAGACTAAACTTTACCAGAATATGTAGTATTGCTTTCTTAGTTGAAAATGTTTAAACCAATCTGACCGAGGTATGATCTTTGTGACTTGATTGATTATTTGCCTTGAGTCTTTAAATGTTATGTTTTAACTTACAGCGATGAGAATAAAGATCTTGTGACCAGGAGCTTTGCCCCCAGAAAATCACCCGAATGAGAGCCATCAATCAAGTGTGAATGTGACACGAAGACACATAAATATAGTTTAAGATCATCAATTGCATGAAAAAAATAGCATACCAGAGTATTGAACAGTTGAAGGAAGACATAGAAAAGAGCATTTTCAAAAATTGGATGGCGATCCTCTCAGGGACATCAATTGTTGTTTTTATTGCCAAAGTATCGCCAAGATACGCTGTTTTTATTGAAGAAAACTTGACACTTTTGAAACAGGCTCTTCGATTGTTTGAATGTGCAAAGTTTGAAAGAATTCCAAATAAAAAGAAAGCCATATTTAGCAGCTTATAATTCCATTTTTGACGAAAGATTTGTTCGGTTGAAATGCACTGTCAGTTTTAGAATTTATTAAGTATCAAATTAGCAAAGGAATGCCCTATGTTTTGACAGCACGTTTCAATCAGGACAATGTAGGTTAGTAATTTATTGCAGCGATGGGGCCTATTAAGCAGAAAAAGTGACAACCATACATCAGTTTGGTTATAATGCAAACATCATACGCACTGAAAGATTTGTTTCTATTACACAAGTGGAAAATACAAAGGATTAAAAAAGGATCTTCCTGATATTATGCTGATGGTGAGACACTAAGCAAGCGATAAAGAAAGAAATAATAATTTCCAGTCAGATAGTTGCATGTTATATTCAAGCAGATATATACTTAATGGGTTCTTATGTAATTGGGGGTATAATTTACCAAATTTAGCCTGTAGCATCTTACTTGCAGGTATTTACTGTATATAGATATCAAGAACTTTCTTAAAAAAACCAAGAGCAAAGCTAGGATGGACTGGGGTGTGTATGTACACCAAAGTTATTCGTGCTCATAAATTGTGCAAAAAAACATTCTGAGACCTCTTTACATACTGTTGTATGGTTTTCATTCATACTGTTTTTACAAATAAAAAACAATGTCCAATTATTAACAAATAATTAATAATGTCTAATAATGTCTATGATATTAAATAAACTATTAATCATCTAATATAAAATCAATAAATATACAGAGCCAGATAACTTTATTGAAAATGTAGGTCCTATTTTTGGAAGTATTTACCATCCTGGCTCTGCAACCGGTTACCTATATGTTACTAATTTCAACAGCATTGCCTCGTTTAAGTTCTTTCCGGAGTACCTTCCTATTCTGAAGGTAGGCCTTGTTTTCGTTTTTGAGTTTAACAACATGATCTTTGGTAAGAGAAAAGCATCAAACCCTGAAATACATTATAAAGAGCTTCTCTAAAATGTTTGCAACTTCTTTAGAATGTTCTGCTTCATTGTAAACTGGGCAATCCTCAAGGATATCATTCAAGAAGCATTGTGCATTCATGCCTTTTGTGACAGAAAATGCCATAAGGATAATGTTTATCTTAAGAAGCCTTGTCTCATTCTTGGTTTCAGCTCTAAATCTATTTATGCTAAAATGAATAGTTTCGTTACATTTTCAGTTATACCCCCAAAGCACCCCGATTCAATACTGACACTAGTCTCCCTTCATCAAATTCATTGCTTTTGAAACAACTCACAATGGAAAGAATTATATTGACCATTTGCTTTTTGGTTCATTCTCAGTTTGTAGAAGATTTTCCTAAAAAAGCCACCTATATTTTCAATGCAATTTGTCTCTTACGGTCAAACGAATAGCTGGCTGCTCTGTTAAAAATTACATCACCACAGTAATCGTCATAAAATGGAATCTTTGTTAGTGCTGTGGATTAGTTTGCTAGATAGTTTCTGAATTTTGGAAAATATTTTATTGCTTACAAAACTATCACGCTTAACTCTATCATCTTAATGGTAGGTTGAAAAAGCATAGTTGTCTCTGGCGAGTATCTGAAACAGTAAGGAAATGAAAAATTACTGACGGAAAGATGGGGAACAGAACAGATATTGCATTTCCAAAAAAAGACTCCGAGAATGAAAGGAACTCTCTCTTAACGTGGAAACATGCTCAGTCAAAGTGCGTGCAAAGGGAATATTGAAAAGAGTTGGCATGCCTAGCAATCCTTCCAGAAAAAAAGGGTTTGAAAATTCTTACACAATGTCATTGCTATAAAAAAGTTTAGGACTTTGCATTTTTGGCCAAATAATAAAGAAAACATGTTTACATTTTCTTACAGGCAAACAAAATTCTTTTGGCATAGAAAACAATGCGATAATAAAAATGTACATGTTCATAATTAACTAAATGTTACGTTTACAAGATAAATGATGCCTGGATTGTTGGCCTGTCCAGAATACTGTAAACATTGAATGTGATCTTCTCTTCTTAATTTTAGGCGGCCAGGCCATTTTTAGAGAGACAAAATACTGTACTATGTATAAAAAGTAATATTCATATTCTATGATATGTATATAAAGGTAATATTCATACACTATGTATGCAAAAAAAGGGTAATATTCATAATTCTTTAAAGATTACCTACCTCATTCATATCATCATCATTTCAAAACAATTCTGAATATCTTCATTGTCTCAACGATGTTCACAATTTCCTCAACATCAATTTCATCAATGAACTGAATCAAGTCCACCATAACTTCGAAAAAGTTCAGCTTATACCTTCTTTGTTCACGCGATCAAAGAGCCTCGCTTTTCAACATGAAACAAAGCCTCTTTCAAAGCTTCCGACCGGTTCTATTTCTACTAACTGTGATGTAGTAAAATTTGTGATATAGCTTTGACATGTGTTCGGGGAGACTTTGTGTTTACGCAGTGAGTACGTATCATAACGTTGTTTGAAATGATATTTTTGTAAATTTACTACTTGTTTTTGGGAGGGCAGGTAATTTTTAGAGAGACAAAATACTAGGACATGCAAATATAGGTAATTTACAGAACTCCTTAAAGATTACCTATCTCATTCATATCATCATCAAAATAATTCTTAATATCTTCAATATTTTCAATGATATTCAAAATTTCTCTAGCCGTCTGGTCTGGTTGGAGGTGTTTTTGATTTTTATTCTCTTTAATGATTCATAATTTAATTTTAACCAATTGGCAAATTTGATTATGGATTAGTGGCGAATCCATACTTTCTTTTTATTTAACTCCCATGCCAATACTAGAGCAGGCTGTATTAATGTCAAAATATTGACTGTTTTTCAAAATATTTTATGGATGATAATTTCCTATTTCGGACAGGAGAAAGTGATCACAAATGATTGAATAATGTGCTAAGCTCTACGTGTAATTTTCAGATGTTATTTTGAGCACAATTTGGACTTTAAGCATCTATGATTCGATGCTACATACATTAGGTATGCTTTTGTCGACCAGGTATGTTTCATTGATCTGAAGAGAATTGATCTAAAAAATGAATACACCTGGACTGTATCACAAAATATAATCATAAATGCATCATGAGAACTAAAATAAGAGTAGAGCCAGTTATAGTAGCCTAACTAAAGTTATTGTATTTTTGATACGCTATGCAGTCTTTTCAAGAGGAAGGGAAGTTTCCAGATGTTCTGTTAACATTCGAAATAAATGATCACGCGACCCTTTTCCATTTATACTATGGTCATCATCAGGATATATCTGCAAAATAATTTTATATAAAGATAATTTCTTAATAATTTTGAAATTAATAAAAAAGAATGTAATGTGTGTCGGGATGAAAATTAACATAATCATAATATATACTATATTTTCCATTTATTTCTAGCATTCTACTGAGTGTCCAAAAAGAAGGCCGAGGCTTTGCAGAGTCATTTTATAAGAGACTTGTATTTAATATTTCTCTATTTGATCTGATTTAATAAAACAGGCTTCTAAGTAAAGATTGACACCTTTCTTTGTATAATTGGACGAGAAATCACTGAGATATGATCGATAGCAAAAATATTTCAACGTATCTTCAAAACCCCGGTCATCCCTCTCGATGTTACCACACCTCGTGATTCCCTTTGCCTTTTCCTGAAATTACAGACAATTAGCAGCTCTCCTCACACTTTCGCAGCAAGTATGACCTTGGTGAGATTCGAACCCACGACCTTGCGGTTATGAGTCCGGCGCCTTATCCACTAGGCCATGCTTGTGTTTTTTGTTTTATTAAATGTTTATTTCAATGAATCTAAGGCATGAAAAGCACATTTTCAGCAATTTCGGCAAAAAAATGATTTGCTTGTTTTTGAAAATTCCCTAAATGTTGATTTCTTTACGACACAAGTCTGTGGTTTCTCGTCCACTTTTAATATGAAAATAGTTCATCTTTAAATTTAAGCCTGCTTTATCAAATGGAATCAAAACAAGAAATATACATTCCAAGTCTCCTCTACAATTATTTTGGAAAACCTTTGACTGTTTGGAACAACCAGTATATTTCTTTTTTCCATTAACAAGGGGCAATTTTTAATCTCGTGCAGTAACACACTCGGGCCACCAGAGTTTAATAGCCTTCATGACCAATGCACATATTTATATCTTGGTATGGTGAGGTGAACTGAATTGAGTGAATCATCAAAGTTCACATGGAAGCTTGCGCGGTTATTTCTCTTAACTCAGGATCTTATGTAATGTAATGTAATGTAATGTGAGAAACTAGTCACAACATGGCATTTTCTTAAAAAAAATGTTAAAGCAAATTGAAAAACAGAACCTGCATCCTGAACTGAACACCTTCTGATATCAATGCCTTTGCAAGTTGCATGGAACTCTGCAAATTTACAATATCTGAAAAGAATAAATATATGTAGAATTATATGTGTACCGGGTGTCCCATAATTTTTTGTGTTTTCAAATTATTAGGCCATATAATCTGTGCAAATTGCCATTACAATAAGAGCACTGTGTTACGAAAGGATTAAATTTGCCCAGAAAGTTTATTTGCAAATGTAGATTAATGCTTGCCGCCCAAGAGGGATAGTAATATTTTACATAGGGGGGGGGGGGTAAGTATCCAAGGAAATCTTGAGCTGACTCACAAAAATGATGGAATGAAATTACAAACAAATCTTTTAATAGTATGTTGAAGCTTTTATGTATATTACATTTTTTCATTAACATTTCTATGCTAACTTCCACACAGAGACGAAGGAACAGGAGGGGGGGGGGCACTTTTTTGCAAACATGGAAAAAGTGCCCTCAAAATTGAAAAAATTGCCCTTTTTCACGTGAAAAATTGAAAAGTGCCCTTTTTTTTCTCCGATAAAATTGAAATATGCCCTTTTATAATCACGAATTTATCTTTAAAGCGATTAATGACTGACACTCCTACTGGACTTGCATCTACAGTTAAATGAATGTATTTTGCTATGTTCCCATATCCCATGACCGGTGTATCGCTCAATAATCATTCTTTTTAGAGAGTAATGTAATGTCAAGTTATGGTTGCATAGATAGGAATATACCTTCGACTATAGTTTGCCATTCCTAGTAAGCTTCGCATTTCTTTAACATTCGTGGTACTGAAACCGCTTTTAGATCATCCACTCTTTTGGGATCGGGGCATGTTTCCTTGCCCAAAAAAAGTTATCCAAAAAATGAAATGAACTGTTTGAGAAAATGGTACTTATTCAGATTTAAGGTGAGACCCCTTCAAATTAATGCTTTAAACAGTTCTGCAATGCTTCATCCTGTTTGTTGATTGTTTTCTCCAAAAATGAAAATAATATCTGTTATGTTTTGATTACATTTAGACCTTGTAAACTCTGTTTTAGTAAATGTTGGAAAAGTTTCAGCACAGCGTTTGCTCCGTACTTTAATACTCATTTAACCTTCACAGCAGTGAAAATACTTTTTGTGCTGTTCCAATATTTTTTCAATCTTTAGATCTTGTTGTTTTTCATCAATCGAGATATTATTCCAATTTAAATTGACTTATCCAATCTCTTGGCAGTGTATGGAATCAATAAGCACCCAGCCTCTTTATCATGCAGCACAAAGAATTTTGCTACATCATATTGTGACTTCATTTATATGACTGCTTCAAATGTCCACAAATGCAAAGCAGGCTTGCTACTGTTGAAAGGAAAACCTTTCACTCTTTTCCAATGTAATTGTATACCATAAATTTGATCAAAGGTGCTATTGGTCAATGACGTTTATCATTGCTCTAGTGTTGACAATGTTTTGAAGTAAATCTCCACCCACCGTGACATTGTCCTTAGGATTTATTCATTTAACTTTTGTTTTGAACAGGGTGTAGTAGCTCAAGAGACGAGTTCTCGACAACCACCACTAGCATATAATACATAGACTAAATTCTCTACTTAAAAATGGTATTTGCTAAAAATTCCTTAAATAATAAGATCAATTAATGTGTTGATGATAACATTCCTTTTGTCAGCAAAAGGAAACCAATTGATTGGTACCTACCGACGAACATTTTGGCACCGCAACCAGTGTAGCATAATTTTTTAAATACTGTTTTCAGTGCTCAAAGTGGATTAAAAATTATAGCAAATCAACATCGGTTCGAAAACATTACCTATAATATCGGTTCGTTAGGCCTTTTTCAGGATTTCATTTTTATTGCACACGTTTGAAAATTTGATTATGTTTGTGGAAAATTGAATTGCAAAATAGGAATCAGTATCAGGGGCTTTTTAGGGGTAAAGCGAATACTCGTCAGGCTTCTTGTCCTGCGTAAACGTGAAATTTGTTTCTACATTGCGAGAAGGCATGAAAAGTGATTTAGAGTTGGCGTTATTGTATTGCGTGAACAATAGTGCTCATCGGAAACCCCTTCAAATTCTACCACAAAAATTTAAAATTTAATATCTTCATTTCTTGATTAATCATGCCAATTTCCCAACCATCTTTACATTGAATAAGTTTAGATGAATAAATAGTGGAAGTTCTGAGTCAATAGGTCTGTCTCTTATTCGTATCTTTAATTAAACAAGAAAATCATTAGTATCTTTTAAATTAAAAAAGCCGAATTATTGTTGACTTTTATTCGAAAAGATTAAAAAATGAATACAGTGCTTTATTTTGTTTGAGAAAAAAAATCACTAACCGTCAGTACTTCCATGGACGAGTAAAAATTTCTTGTTTCTGAAATTTTTAGCAAGTTGAATAATAGATGATTGCTATGAAAATATATAGTAATTAAATTAATTTAATTACAGACAAAATTTAAACAAACGTTTTTCATCCACTGGTAAAAGAAAATTCCAATATTTTTTTATTAAATTAATTTTTTTGTAACTTAAAAACGTGAATAACTTTTTTCACCTCATATCCAATTATATTGTCTTCTGTTGTTGGCATGCCCATGTACCTCATTGCTATCATTGCAACTGTAAATTCAAAATGTCAATTTTTACATTATGTTATGTTGAACAAAGACCGAAATTAAATGCCCTGAATTCGCTTATAAGGAAATTTATATTTTGAAATAAGTATTAAAAAAGAAGCACATTGTTGTGTGCTGTCTATGCAGAACCAGATCCTTAAGTCACTCACTGACTAGGAACCTGAAATTTTATAGCCATGCTTTGGTATGTTATTTTCAGTTTAGAAAGATGTAACCCATAATGTTGACAGTGCGTTTTTGCGGCATTTGTGTTCAAACAATCTCCTGTAACAGCAGTCTTAACGAATTATCACAATGACGACTAATATTGCCGTTTACAAAATTTACCATTAATATTGCCTTCTTATTAAAAATAAACAATTTACACTCATCATAAAAACAAAACTGGAATGCCAAATATTTTAGAAATTCGAGTACATGAAAACTTTTTCCTTAGAAACTACCATTACTCTTTTTGCTCAGAATTAATTTTACTAATTCAATCAAAATTATAAATTCATCAGTAAATCTAATGAACTGTTAACTCTCAGTACTAAAATTGGAAGAATAACAATTTGTCAATAAAAAGAAAAATACTATGAAGCAAATCTACATATACAATAGTTTTCACCCCTTCAACTTTTCTCGCAACATGCATTTCAAATTATGATAGAAAAACAGTAGCTATCGACCTCAGATATGCTTTACATTGAACTTCGAGAAGAAGTTGTTGGTGTCTAAAAAACAAGACGTATTATCAACTTAAAAGTAAAATTTTGAGCTATTTTTTGCAAAAAAGTACAATTAACATCTTCTTCCACATCGACCGTGAAAGAAAAAACCCTATCAACTACAATGTCATTTAAATGTTTACCCAACACTGACATTTCCCAACACTGAAAATAGTAGGCCTTACTGGATGTTTACATAAAACACATTTTGAAGTTTGCAGGGTTTGATACTGAAAGGGTATTTAAGACAAAATAATACTGAAAAACATGTTTTAAGGGACGTTGATCGAGTTTATAGGGGAGCTTATGCAAAATCATTTGAATATAAAACTATTCAAGATAAGATAAGTTATCTTTATGTAATATTAAAATCCGAGTACACGCAAGAAAAGTATGTAAATTTCTAATTCAAAACATAAACATAGATCAGCGGTTGCAACATTTGTAATTTCAGTGCATTTCTTACCAATAAATAGATAACATTAAAACGGAGATAATGTAAATTTCCTATTATGAGTGTAAGGAGAAATCTTTCTTTTCATTTTTCCCCTCCTCCTCAGCTTCCTTCGTTTATCTCAAGTTCCTTCAGTTTCTTTTCTCGGATTAAGATGAAGAGAATCTGCAGTACACATGTTTGTGTTTAAGCTGCTTTTGGAGAAATGCTTTCTGCGTACATTGTGAAAACACTCCTTTCATTCACAACATTGTGACAAGTACACTGTAATTTGTTTGAAATAAAACGGAAAGTATCATGCTTGTTTTAATTTGAAATAATCTTTGTTGCTAGATCCAAAACAGACATTGGCTCTTTGGAATTTACCTGAAAATTGCATGCAGTTATTACATGAAATGACCAATGTAATGCTTGAAAAAATAATAAACTGTGATTTTTGGAGACTACGACATGGTTCGAAATAGATTCGAAATCTGTGTCACTGGTAATCAAAGCCTTCCATTGAAATCCAATTTATGGGAGTGATACAAGTGCAGTTCACCTATATCCGGATAAATGTGCAGCCCCTTTATTCGGAGTGCGCTCATATGAAATGTGATAGGGTAAGGAATTGAATAAAAAATAATTTAATTGTTTACATAAATATCTAAAATCCGTGGTGGGTGCTATAGATATTCCAACTTGAAATAAGCTATCAGGACTTGCGAGAGCACTTGCAGCAAAAAAGGCGCCATAGGACTAAAAGAGAAAGTGCAATGTAAAGTTTAACTTTTTCAATTTAAACAATGATTTGGATGTATGATATGAGCATTTTTCTAAATATGAATACAAATAGATTTTGCTCTTAATCTTTTAATAAAAAATATCAGTTAAAATTACTTTATTTTTTATTGAAAGGTGTCAGCCAAAACAAAACATTAACACTACACTAGACACCTTTTGAAATAGAAATATTCTTGATAGAAATATTTTTAAACTATTTTATATGTTAAAAAACGATCTTTACTTTAGATTTAAAAATATTAATTAGATAAGTTATAAACTTTAATCACCGTGGTAAAGATATGATTTATCTTGAAATTCTTGTAAAATTCAGGGATGTTGTTTTGAAATCATGAAAAACATCAGTGGAAGCGTAAAAAGCCTTACCCAACCCCAAATTGCTATCCTTTTCTTGTCTATGTACGTCTGGTGACCAAGGTATCTAAATAGAAATAACGTTTTGCAATATGTAATACCAAATAAACCACAAGAATCGGTTCCTACAGCAACAAAGAACATCGACATTGCATCCAGGTCCTACTTTAGACCAAATTATCTATATTAGGCTTCTAGCAAAATCAACTTTTTCAAGATTCAAAACATAAATAGAAGGATGTAACTTGATAACAAAATATAGCCAGTACTGCGCATCAACATTCTAGCCATTTTTAATGATTTTTAATGTTTCTTTAAAATCAAAATATTTTAAATTTGTAAATTGATTCCAGGTTACATTTGAAAACAATAGGAAATAAAATTATTGTAAGAGTAACCTAGTTTCATTGCAAAAATTCATGAAGGTACTGATTAAGTATTTGTTATTTTCTATTTTAGCATTAAATGCAGTGATATATTCCTGTAATTTTTGTATTAACATGAAATAATTATGCCTTACGTCAATCAGTTAGAAAGATTTGAATTTTTTTATATTGGAGAAACAAAACAAATATTCAGAAAAAGGATTGTTGTCAATTTCAGTACAACATCCGTCATTACTGTACCATCTAGAGCAATTAAAAAAATTCGTAAAACGTATGGAACTTAAAGATCACTTGGAATAATTGATCAACTACAGTGTAATTCTGGAGTTTTCCATAAAATTGTAAATACTAGAAATAAAGAAACTTAAGTATAAGTTAAGAAATTGAGTTAGTCAACTACTCTATTCAACAGATAAAGCAAGAAAGAAATAGCTCAACAATAGAGAAAGAAATAGCTCAACAATAGAGAAAAAAACATCAGAAAGGTTATTGGACAAATAGAGAAACTAGGAAGAGCTATTTCTGCCATTTGCCTCTAGGTAGTTGTTTTGCTTGTGGGAAAAATGTGTGAAATTCTAACAAAGCAGCTAGCTTATTACTGAGCAAAATAGTTTTTGTTATGATGGCTAATTGTTTTTAAGACAGGAACTCCCATAAATATTATATTTTGATTTTGAATAGTGGCTGCTCCAAATCTGTTATGTTTTGTTTGAAACTCAAATTCAAAGTTATGTTTTGTTAGAAACTCAAATTCTCTGAGACTTACCTTGCAACAGCATTCGCATCTTCTGCATTATATACCCCAAGTTTCTTGTGCACCGAATGCATAATCCTTTAGTAAAAATACAAAACAATTCTTGATAGATTGTAACAAAAAGATAAGTCCGCACGAAAATCCGCACATCCGTACGACATAAGTCATAAACATACATATCCGTATGAACATAAGTCCGCACATCCGCACGACAAGGTCTATCGTTCAGAACTACACGCTCAGAATAAAATGAAAATTTTATTAGCATAGAAATTTAGAACGTAAATTTTCACCAGATTAGCAAGATATGGCTAGATGACGCCGAAGACTGACTGCATGCGGCGAACTATCTGAGTTCTCAAGATCTCAAGACGAGTTTCTTCTACAGGGTGAAGAGTTAACGAACAAAGCTAAATAGGTATTCATCGAGTAAGAGATTTCAACTGTCATTTCTGACACAACCCAAGATGTTTCTCTGGTAGGAAAGTTGTCTGTGGATCCAAAGCATATATATGCAAATAGAAATCTACCAAAGAGCCATTGATGACACCGAACAAAACTCAAGAGATCATCATGTGAAGAAACTTTTTAATTAATGGAATAATTGAGAGCCCAACTCCAGTAGAATCGCTATTCGGTTCTTTGATTATACGGCTTGCATGTCCGCAGTCTTCAATGGGTGTCAAGAAAGGACGAGTCAATATATCGGTTCAGATATCCTATACCTCCCTTGCCTCCACCATCGTTTCATCGATGTCCCAAGAAGAGTCCACGATCATCTGACGGTTAAATAGCGTATAGACCTGTAGTCAAAATGTTCTATTTTTATCGCTGCACTCAATCCAAATTCAAACTGTTGTCATATCGGGCTTATCAGACTTTGTTCCTTTTTGTTCTCTACTATTCATGCTTGAGGACTTGGCAAAAATGAAAAATTGTCTATTATTATGGCTAGGCCTAACACAGCAAAACAGAATGAGACATGCACAACAAAACAGAAGACGACACACATAAAATTATAAAGATAAGTTATTTAAATCACAAAAATTATTCTTAGCCACATGTGAGTCAACTTGGTTGAGGAAACCAAGAAAACCGATTTCGCTCAGCAAACGTATATTTCAAGATATTATAAATATGTTCTTGAGTTTGATTCAAAGAAAACAAATTTATCTTGCTCCTTCGAGCATGTTTGGTTTTCTATTTTTACCAGCATAGGCAGAATCCATTTTGATATTGGCTAAGTTTGAATTACAAACATTATCCTCAGAAAGAAATCATCCTCAAAAATATATTGATAAAATACGTAAATAGAGACTTATTTTAATTTAATTTATTTAATTAATTTAATTTAACTTATTTTAATTTATGTTAATTTGATTTTTGTGAGAAAATGATGGAGCGATACGATTGCGTACCCGAGTGAAAGGAGCCCTATGTATTCTTCAGCTCCAGCACAAAGAGATACGACCTCTGCGATAGATGGTCACCGAGTTGTCCGGGTTTAATTGAGGACAAGATTAAATGACCGAGCAGATTTAATCCGAGCAGTTTGGACTTGTTCTGAGAGATTGATTGCTGTACTTGAAGCCGTAAATTCAATGTGTTGAAATCAACATTCTCGATACTTTGGAAGCAGCACAGGCAAGAATCACCTAATAATAGCATATGCGTGATGATTTAAATTGGCTTGATTAGGAAGTTCAGGCAGCTTTACTTTTGACGAGAAGTGTAGCATTGATGGAAGAGCTCTGTTTGAAAAACACCGTCGACCGCAAAGGATACATATAGGGTAGATGAAAGGCCGGCGAGTGCTGTCATTCTCATCATATTCTTGGATATGAAAATATCGTCCCTGACACTACCATATTCGGTTTCGTGAGTTTTTTTTATACAATTCGAGACTTTTTCATTGTCAAGTTTTGTCAGGTTACCACCTTTTCTGTATTTGTTGTCATTGAACATCAATTGCTTGATATGGCGACTGTTTGACTGCCTGATGATATAAGCAGCAAATTTGATCTGTTGTGTTTCAACAAAGTCTGTCACAGATGTTGTTTCACAGAATTGATAGCAGAACTCTTGGGTCGAAGTTTTGGCAAAACCGTTACAAAACCATTCAATGGAGAAAACCATCATGAGCAGGATTAAGTCGCTTTTTCAATTTCTGGTTAGGCTCCAATTCTGACATCCATACGTCAATCGACCTCTGAAAAAACTGTTATTAAATATGATTCTGGTTGCCAGTTTGATGTTGTAATTTATAAGAAAATCTTTCATTTACGCAAATTGGAAATTAGCAGTTTCTATTCGCACTGATGTTTCATGATCTCCAGTGTTCACTTCGTCGAACTTGATGTTACTTCCTAGAAATTTGAACTGTTCTACATTTTTGATCGGTTTACCATTGATGGTCAGTAATGATTGTGAATAATCTAAGCCAGTCGGACCAAAAGTCATTGGTTTCTGTTTTATTCTCATTGAGCGTCAACCGGAATCTATCAAATATCTCCACTAGAATAGCCATTATTCTTTGTAGATCTTCAATAAGTTCGAAAAATAATGTTGTATCGTCTGCAAAACCAATCCAAAGGTATGCAGTTATTCCATGTCCGTGTAGTTCTTTCCGTTCAGCTCGAGATGTACCCTGGTTAGGTATTCTATACTTCAATTCCACACCTTTTCTACCTGCTTCCAAACATGCATCTTTGAACACTCGCATCACAAAGTCCATGTATAAACAGTATCAGGATAGAGTTTCGTAGTCACCCTGTCTTACACCAGCTCCTGTTTCAAATTCTATTTTTTAGGGTCATCACTTATGTATGCCATTGTCTTTCGATACAGCTCCTCTATGATTTGGTATTTGCTTATCAATCACGCGATTCTACTTGTCTGGGTGCAGCCTGGTGTATATACTTTCGAATAACTAACAACGCTTCATTTTGTTGAACGCTGCAGTAAGGTCGATAAATATTGCATAAATGTTTTTCTTCTTTCGATCATCAATTTGCTGAAGGCGTTTTACAGTGTAAATGGCTTTCGGTGTTACTCCTCAACCATTGTTGTTCCTCTGATAGCCGGTTCTCGTACCAGTCACGTTCTCTTTCCAATATAATACCCATACATACTTTGCACATGGCTAAGCTTATCGATAAGCCTCTGTACTTTGTTGGATCAGATTTCGAGCCTTAATTTTTGAACAGTGTTGTTATACGTGACGTCCTCCAATCATTTGGAAGTTCACGCATTTCAATGATATGGGCTAGTACTTCGTGGAACTCGAGAAAGAATTCCGGAGATTCGAAGGCACATTTTAGCAGCTCTGGTGGCAGGTCACTAGCTACTTTGCCGTTTTTCAGGCTTTAAAGAACTTTCTGAAGTTCGTATTGTGATGGTATTGATGTGTCAGCTTTGTGTTGTTCTGAGATTTAGGGCAAAGAGCACAGAGCCGCGGACAAAATTTTGATCTTGTCTGCTGTCACATAATTTACAAACCGGAGAACCAAGGCCGGTAGTCCGATTGTAAGTACTTGTAGGGGCTTTTCACTATTTCTAAAGAC
The DNA here is from genome assembly GCA_036873815.1 of Phacellophora camtschatica. Classification (NCBI taxonomy): domain Eukaryota; kingdom Metazoa; phylum Cnidaria; class Scyphozoa; order Semaeostomeae; family Ulmaridae; genus Phacellophora; species Phacellophora camtschatica. Next base: position 1,688 of record JAYJMH010005720.1, on the reverse strand, counting down.
GCACGAGATGTTTTAGAACAAAATAATTTTTAGAGTTTTCAACCAGAAAACAAAATATTGTAAAGTGTGTACGATATTTTTAGGTGTATAACTTTGAAAATGCCAACAAGCTAAGATTTTCCCGCGTCTTGAGACGGGCTTTAATTCAATTTTTGATTGATGAGAAGGTTACTAAAACTACGTTCCTAAATAAGAAACAGAACTTCAATCAAGCAACAAGAGATTTGTCATAAAAATATATTTGTTAATTAAAAAAAATAAAATTTTTAAATATTATATTTATATGAATTTGATGAGGGGAGTTTGTTTTATTTCCAAAGTGGTCGCAGAATTTTCATTTTCTTTGGAAATAATAATAAAATACTTCCTTAAAATTATGGAAATTAATTAACAATGATTGTTTACTTTATGAACTGATTGCATCTATATTATGGTAAGAAAATATTTAATAAGGTCAATGAATGTAATTTTGTTATATTGCTTCATTAGAAAAATATTTTTGTTGTTCTTCTGTTCGAGGCATTCTTTCCTCGCGATCTTGGTCAATACTTTTCACCTCTTGTGTGATTTTTATTTGGTCTTCAATGAAGACAGTCAATACGGGAAATTTTTTCCGCTTCTCGTTGAGATGATGATCTAATTAAATCAAAATGATCTAATTAAATGTGTGAACCAAGATGTCCGAGTATAAATTCTGCGCCGGGTGAATAGGTCACAATTTATAGCTGCCGGGATGGGATGGATGACACAAGTGGCACTAGCAATTTGGACCAATCCGCTGTCTCAGTTAGCCTTATTCACGATGGAAGCGTCGAGAAGCATTTACTGGGTATGGTGGACAGTTGTGGGGATCAATCAGCGGGTGGACTGACGAAAACTCTCTTGATCACACTGGATAGCTATAAAATTACTCCAGAAAAAATGCAGAAAAAGTAAATGGTCAATCGCATGATGGAAGGGACATCTATGAGCGATGAACTCAGCGGCGTGCAGAAGCAAGTACAGGATAAATTCCCATTCGCATGCTACAATGACTGCGTGGCTCACGGGCTGTCACTTTGTGCTTCTCAGATATCTTAAAAGATTCCCAGGATAGCAACAATTTTTGACATCGTTTATAAGCCTATAACTTTTGTGAGGAGCAGTCCAAAGCATACGCAACTTCTTATTCGCAATATGCCAAAGCCAGGTGACACTCGCTGGTTATCACAGGAAAGTTATGAAAAGAAATACCTTACGTGAACTGTGTATTTTTGGTTCAGCTAACTCCGTTTCTCGTTTCAGCAACGCAAGATTGACCATAAGCGCGCCTCGCCTTACTCACACTTACCATGTTTTTCATACTGTTTTGTTGAACATGCACGATTTGTTTTATGAGGACTCATCACTGTGACGTAATTGAAAGAAAATTCGATTCCGCAATCAAAACACCAAATTTGCCAACTTTGACACTTAAAGTAAATTAACGCATACATAGGCAGAGCCTCTAAAAATAGATGACAACTCAACTCAATTCAAGCATGCGCAGATAGAGCTCAGACAAAGTGATAACATGTCACTTCACATGTACGCAAGGCCCAGCGTCTCATTCCTTCTCCAAACGCAATTTTTATTTATCATGGCACAAAGAATAATTGAAGTTCTTTCAATCAATGATTTGGAAACCATTGATTTGGAAGAAACAGCAA
>JAYJMH010005709.1:0-26184 GCA_036873815.1 Phacellophora camtschatica | reverse complement strand
CAGCTCTCCTCACACTTTCGCAGCAAGTATGACCTTGGTGGGATTCGAACCCACGACCTTGAGGTTATGAGTCCGGCTTAACTTTGAATCTCATTAGACGCAGAATGACGCACGAAGAGAAGTCTTCCAGTCATCTACGATGACTATTACCAGTCTATGACTTACAATTTAAATTGTCCTAATCCATAAGCGTTCAAAATAAATTTAAGAAACAATATTTTTTGCTAGTCAGTTTTTGACATTACGGAGATATGGGGATTTCAAATTTGAAAAGATTCACTGATCAAACCTCCAATTCGACAAAGGAGAAAGCGTGTTGTTTTAATGTCAAAAAATGGACTTGAAATGATTGCTCCTCCTTTAGGTTGACATGAAAGCTCACGGGTGAGAGCAATTTTAATTTCAAGTAGTGGACAGGTAACTATATTCGTAGCAGATGGTTGGATGATATCTAAAACTCTATGTTGGCCCTTTTATCGGGTCACCACGATAATAATTTCGAATTTGACTTTCGACAACTCTTGCTTATCGCATCATTAAAAATCTCTTGGAAGAATGTAAATTTGTATCTTAAAGAATACCAAATTTCTGCAAATTTTAATTTAATTAATAAACTTCAAGGAAACAATGGTTTCTCTTGGATTAAATTTAGTACATTTTTAAGTTTATTCATTTCAATCTTATAGACCGGCCATTAAGTGTCTGCTGGGGCTGGAGTGATTTAGCATGGGCCATGAAATTTTTTCTAACCATAAAGATTAGTTGTTGAAAAGTAATAAAATAATAACAAAAATGTGCGAAATAATGCTGAAAATAATAAATAGCCTAGTAGTTTTCATTTGAATGTTAAAACATTGTTACATTTAGTAGGCAATTCAAATTTAGGGTGGGGGGGGTCATGAAATGTTTTCCATTTTAGCGGATGGGCTCTCAAATTTTTTTTGGTTTTAGGTAGCAGTTGACCTTTTTGAAATTAAAATTACATTTCAATATTTCCGGAAAATGAGCAATGATACAAATATGATACTTTCCCAGATGATTTGGACAATATAATTTCTCAAATTTATACTGAAATATTTTTTCTAGGAACAATGGTATGCAGGGAAAATAATTTTTTTGTTCGTTAAATTGAATACTTTGCAAATGGCTACATGAATTTTAATGAAATTTTCTACAAAGTTGCATGTTATCAACATAAGTGCAATGAATTATGAAATTAAAGAAAATAACGTTTCCCTGGCAACAAGCCGCCATTTAAAACATTTTTTAAAATCCATAATTCAGTGTATCTTCTTTGGCATTTTAATAGCTTATGATGAACAGTTTGCTGCTCTTCTTTTGCTTAATATTAAAAAATTTCCCATTTCTCTCTTTATAGACTGCGCCACCCTTTCTCATACAATAAATGTTTTTGAAACTTTCTTTTCATTCTCATGCATTTGGTTATTATTTTCCTTTTCTAATTTGGTTGCAAAAACGAAGTTCAAAATGAACCACACTGAGTACAAAGTAAGAATTTTGAAGAATCTTTCTTTCTTGATATAGACTACGTAATTTTTTTCTTCCTCAGATGTCCTTGGCTGACTTTCCTACATAGCTCTGCAAAGTCAAATACAGCCCGTTGCCTGCTCTGTTGTGTTGATGGTGGTGTGTTTGTTGGCCTAGGCCTATTATTATCCAATATTGTCTTCTCTTCCAGCTGTTTCTTGATGAGTTTGACTTTTTTGTTGAGTTGGGATGTTGCTACTGCTAGTAGATTCACAGCACTTTTGTGCAAAAAGCTGCTCATATTTGTATTGTTTCATTTCCTCTTTGTCTTCTTACCAGAACAGAGTTTTTTTTAAGGAACTTTAGCTTCCTTTATTTGAGCATTTCACTCTTTCTTCAAAGTCACCGGATATTTTATCTTTTTTCTCAATATTGACTTCAACATCGTTCTTGTTGTTCTAAAAAGAGGCTCTTCGAATTTCATGTTTTTCAAATCAGTTATTATCGATTTCTTGTAAATCAGTTATTATCGATTTCTCACAATCATTTTGCAGAAAATCTGACAGTCAAAAAAATTTCTAAGAGAATGATCCAAGGATCAATAGCGGATCTTGCAAATTGGCTTTTTCTTGCTAACATGAAATTTCTCAATCCAAATTCAACATATAAAACCTGCTCTGCCTCTGCTATGAGAAGTCAATGGATTGTTACAGCTGCACATTGTATTGATGATCTTGTAGACCACCCCGAACAATTGTAAATTACATTTGGTAAGTTATTAATATTTTTATGACCACTATTTTTATGAATTTTCAATTGTTGTTCATTAGCGTTTCGCAAATCGATTTGGTTAGCAAAGCGATGTTGTCATGCTGTTTTTTTAGTCAATATCGTTGTTGCTCCACTTGCTGTTACTGCTGTAATTATTTGTCTTGCTGCTCCTGATTTTGCTACTGTATTTGTTGATGTTGTTGTGATAGCCTGCTTCAATGAAAACTTGAGATCTCTGCTATCTCCTTCCCGATTAGTGTCTTTCAGATGATAACAATACCAATTGTTTTTTTGACCAATAGAATATGTTATGGTTTGCAAAGTCCTAAATTGACTTTCCTAAAAAATCATTTAGAAAAGTTATTTTGAATTTCAAAAATGAATTTTATATATTGGATTCAGATTGATTTAAAAACTGAACAGCAACTTGAAATGAAACAGAAAAGGAACTGAGAATGAACTAGTAGTGTCAAGAATAAATGCCAAAAATCCAGTTTTAATGTTTAAAATTAATTAATTAAAGAAAAATTAATTTTTGGTTTTCTTCATATTTTGATAGCTCAGTCATTGGCATACACATTTTTCTTATTAAATTTTAGAGTCCACATATTTACATAACGTTTTCAGGTTGGAAAGAAAATAACTTAAAATATGAAAAACTGCAGGAAAAGGATTTGAGAAAATAAAACAAATGTTATGTGGATACTAGAATCTAATTATTTTTAGGTGCGGGTATTGGGTTTCCTTTAAAAGTATTCATTCTGTGGTTTGATCTACATACTTGAGGATTTGTTCAAACAAATGCACGTTTTGCTTGACTTCTGATTTTTCTTATTTGCATACAGATAGTTTATTGCTCCCCGCAATTCTTACATCATTTCTGGAACTCAACAGGATTCAGGAACTCAAAAAGCTTTGAATGCCTAACGGACAAATTAATTACATTGCAATTTCCTACGCCTTGTCACAAAGCATTGTATTTTACTTTGCAAAAACGCGTCAGGATATTTTTTACGGATTCGACATTCCGCTTTTAGAATTTAAAAAAAAAAAATGTCTGTCATTCTGTTGTTGTTCATGAAATTCCGTCTGTCACAGAAACATTGGTTTAATCGCAAAGCAAAAGATGAGAAAAGCAATAAGGTTTATTATCAAAACTAATTCATTAGTTTTCGTACCATCCGCAATTTGAACGGCTAAAAGCGTTGAGACGGGGCCGTGATGAGGCCGTTCATATATCGCAAAATATTTTGCCGCACAAATGCTTAATCGGCATCGTGTAATTGCTTTCCTGAAACACTTCCTTGCCCATATGTAAATTTTTAAACATACTTCTTTATCACTAACCATACTAAAATGTAATTGTTATCAAACAATGAACTACCCGATAATGAGTCTCCTGTTACTTGCAAAGAGACAAACATACACAAGCATCCGAATTTCGCCGAAAATCCAATTTCGTGGGAATAGGACATTGCTCTTATCAAGCTGGAAACACCGCTCCCCGAAGGCAAGCGTACAGTCTCTCTTCCAACGCAAGACAATTCAGTAATCAATTATTAAGCGGCAGGTATGAAATTTATTGAACAAATGTAATGTATTAGAAGGGGAATCTGTTCGAGATCAAGGGGCAATCTGTTCAAGATGGCAAAAGGGGCAATCTGTTCGAGATGTGTGACATTGGGGGGAAATATGTCCATCCCACCCTTTATATGTTAGTCTATATTAGTATTTTATGCTATTGCGTCCACGAACATTAAATAAATTTATTATTATTTTCCCTGTCCGCAATAGGCCTATAAATTGCTATCTTTAAAGAAAAGTAAGCCCGAGAACAAAAATACATTAAAAATTTTAGGGTTTGCGCGTCCTAAATTTGAGTTAGTGCAAGAAGTTTGAGCACAAAGATTGATACCTCGTTTGACAAAATTTTAAAAGTAAACCCTGAGTAACATATACTTGTAAATTTCAGGAAAGCTAACATTAATGGCTTCCTAAACTTTTTCTTTTAGTTTCATTGAGTATAAGTCGGCAAGAAAGGTATCAAACTCTAAATTGAAGCCATTTATTTGAAATTCAAGCAAAAATATAATTATCAAAACTAAAAGTTCTCCACTACAGCTTTATACAAACTTGAAGTCATTTTAGGTCTAATCTTTCTTCTCCGTAAAAAAATAAAATCAATTTAAAGATACACCTTACAAAAATATACTATTGAATAGTAAACTCTTTTTTCTAGAAAATAATTTTTCTAATATTTAAAAAATAGAATTACAAATAAAGAAATAAATTTCTCTAAATAGCTTATTGCAATTAATGGGTATAAGATGAATTTGGGTTGGTTTTTTAATGCAGAAAATAAGCTTTATTGTATGATTTTTGAGAAGATTATAATTTTGTTGGTATTATCTTTCAAAACAGTTGATTACATTTTTGGATTTTTGTCACAACTATTTGACCATTGTTAGATAATGCTCCTCAATTGCATACTTTCCAATTCTTATAAAGTTTGGTGTATGGTTTTTAGACATGCTAAAATGGCACACCCCATCATTTGCCTATTGAACTTGCCCCCATCCACCCTAGGCAGTGTAGAAATCTTTTAATTGATAATTTTGTTCATCATTGTAGCTTACAAAAATGCCCAGGGGGGTGCACTATATGTGGGTGGCGGGGTGGGTGTCAGACACAACCTACTCTTTAACAATAAAAAAAAATCCACCAAATTCTTAACATTTTACAAACACTAAAATATACCATACATTGGGGGAAATTGTTTATATTGATAAAATTAAGATATCTAACTAAATTGCTAAACTCAAATTACTTTACTTTCATAAATTTTCAAGATGAGTCAAAGCTTAAGTTTTGCTTCTATTTGACTGTATTATAGGTATATGTATTTCTGCTGTAATTGAAACCTTCTTTAATAACGATAACAACACAAAAACATATACCAGATACCATTTTCCCATACGCAAAATATGTCTAACCCCCCTCCCTCCGTCACTTCACCAATAGTGAGTCTCATCTGGGAAAAAATTTGAGCAAACGTAAATGTTTCCATATTTACCAAACATTTTACTTTTTTTATAATTAATTTTATTCTAGGGTGGGGATCTACACGCATTCTTGAGAATGATGATGATGTAGAAAATAAAAATTATGAAATCTCTTAACATTACAAGAAATTGAAGTTCCTCTTGCCCCAGCAAATGACTGTAAGGATGCCTTCAGCGGAAATCATGATGAATTTGATAAAGATAGCAAGGATGTGTTTCGTGGTGGTGAAATCGTCACTGACAAGAAGCAAGGAGGATGCATTGGGGATTTCGAATCTTCTTAATTTGCGACACAACCAACGGTGTTATTCTTCTTGGAATCTTGGTTGGCGGAAATCCGAACTGTGTCCCTGGGACAAATTACATGATTTTCAACGACGTTAAATAGAAAGTGTGGATCATATCTGTTCAGTCGTCGTAGAATCCACTGCACTAATTGCATAGAATTCACTGCAAGTATATAAATATCCTGATTGTTTTAGATTGCAAACATGCTTCACTTTTCTTTGGATACTCCTCAACCCAAAAAATTTTAAAAGAAAATTATTAAATTTATTGACTTTATATGCAATTTAATTTGTCTTTGGCACTTTGATTTACTCTTACATAATTTTCACCCTTCGCTTCGCTCTTCCAATTCAACTCTGGCCGCTCATGCCAAATCCGCTCGTGGTGGGCCTAATAAACAAACAGTTGAAACCGGGCATGTTGCGCAAACATTTTGGGGCATAAATCTGATTACAGAAAATTGGTGGCCCAAAATACAGTTATTTTATTCGTTAGCTGTGTGAATTTTCGAGAAAGAAGCTCATATGTGAATTATTTGTCATAAAACTGTTTGTTCGATGTATTTGCTGTAGAAAGGATAAAGTGTTTATTTTTTCGCCTACCCAAGAAGAGCGCCTACAAATATTTTCATTGATTATCACCTGAGCTCCTTGCGGAATACCAATCATTCTTTTTGAAAAATGCAAGATTTTGAACTTAATGGCTCTAGTCAATTACATTAAATGTCGAAAAGAGTTTAACATGCACCAAAATAAACCGTTAACCAAACACTTTATTACATTTTTAGGCTAAATACAAGTCTTATTGGCTAAATAATTAGTTTCAAAAATACCGCAGTACCGTCAGAGCCGGAGGGAAGTAGAAACCAAATAATTTAAAAAACAATGATGAAATAAAACATTTGATTAATTAAATCCTTGGTCTTTATTGTTCTAAGAACAATATGCCCCTCCAAATAAAACTGGATTTGACCACAGCAGAGTGTGTGGAATTGAAAGAGAATCGAAACCCCGTGCTATTGTTCGAATTACGAGAATTACATCGAATTGAAGGAGCTCGCGCTATTGTTTATACCGAAACAATCAAATCCTAAACCGTGCATTAGCGAACAAATCCGACACAAACCATGCTTTTTTCAAATGAATCTTAGATATGAAGGTGAAATTTGTTTTATTATAGACCATTTCGTTTTGGAACTGGAATCTCTTGAAGATGGGCATTTTCGCGCTATATTTTTGGGAAATTATTGAAAGAAAAATATAATAACGAAGGAGCAGTAGGGTGTAAAATTACACAAAATCTATTTTCTAAAACCTATAATGACGGCAAAACATAGCACTAAGTTTCGTCACTCTATTTGAACTGGATGTTGGCCCTTATAGGGGGAAAATATGCCCCTCTTCGTGTAATTCAAACAATTTGAGAACCCGTGTAAAATAGGGTTAATTCTATAAAAGGAGTCTGTCTAAAAGTCTCTCTAAATTGAGGGCCCTTTGCCAGCTTTAATAAAAGGTAACCTACATCCATTATTAACGTAAAATTAGCAACGATGCTGTGGATCTAACTTCCAAATCCAGGAGAAGGGGGTACTTCATTTTGAAGTCAAACTGGACATTCCGGACACAAGGATAGGCTATTTCGTCCGAAATTCCCTACAAATGGCCATAAATGCCGGGTTCTCTTATCTTAATTTTGATATACGGGTCGGTAATTTCATGTTTTTCTTACCTACTGGATCTTGTAATGATTATCCCAGAAAGCAACGACTAAAAGACGCTAAAAGATCTCTTGAATTTCGGTCAAGATGTGACTATGACGTTTTAGCAGCAGCAAAAACCGCGCCAGCTGGTAAAATTGGGTCTTAAAGTTGACCAGATTCATGCACATGGATTAAAATTCATGCAAATGGCTCGAAACTCTTAAACGTACCGTCTAATGAATGAATCCTTTTGTCAAAGTCCAGATGCTAGTTTCGTCATTTTCATAATGACGTACCCCCGGATACGAAGCTTGGTTGTTAAAGACTCGGTTGTTATTCCTGACAAATTAGTTACAGAACCCGGTTTGATACGAATTCCTTGATATTCATTGATACCCTGTAAATTTCGTATCCCTCGGCTAATAGTCTTATAAAATTTAGACGCCACCATCACTGACTTGTGATATGATGGCCAGTTAGAGCCATCTCATCTGAGTTAAAGACCAGGACACGGACGCTTTCCTGTACCAACCTTTTAGATGGTACCAACGATGCTCTGTGAGTCACAAAAGACAATAAAATCAAACTAAAGCCAGTAGCTCTAACGTGGATTTATTCAAATTGATACTTCCGCCAAAATTTGCAATGCATTATACAACACAAACGTTCACCATACCATGACGCGCGCAATGCATTATCCATATTTGAACGAGAAAGGATTAAAACCATAAATAGAACATGATGGGAAAAACCAGAAACATATAGAAAATCTAGTCCGACTTCGGACGCAGGGATTCTCGTTTTAATTAGCTTTTTAGATTTTTGTTGTTGATTGGAAAATATGTTTCCGTCTCTGCGAAGTCTAATATTTCCAGAATTTGGTAGATTCAGAATTACCAATCAAAACCATGTGCTTGCTCATATAAAACATTTTGCAAAAAGAGCGCTTTCCTTGCGATGCTGGGAGCGATGCTGCGTGGCCATTCCCATGTAGCAGAGCTAGCAACATTGCAAGTAAATTTCCAAAGGCAAAACAGCAGAAAGACAATTGCAAAGAGATAACAAAAAAATTATTAAATTAAATACGCATCTACTATTTTAGCGTTGAAATACCTATGATCATACCACAATGAAATCTGTCCTGAAATATAGATGTAGGGGAACAGTGTGGGGCTAGTTGTTACAGGGGTAAGTCGTCACAGTACCGTTTTGAGAAAAATACGTCCATTGTTCAAGTCCTCAGTACTACCTTTGAAGGTAGCTCATCCAAACTCTCGCAGAAAACTGACAGCCAGTTTCTCGTTCTGTGTTTTGTCAAGGTTAGGCTGGTTACCTCTTTTGCTGTACAGTAAAAACAATTTGGATATTCAGGCTGTAGCCCCTCCACAATATTTCCAAGAACAATGGTTATTTAAACAATTTATTAATTAAAACTCTGTTCTCTATTGTTCAAGCTTGATGTTGATTCAATATGTATAGAATATTTCCCATGGGAAGTGATATAAAATCAAATTATTCAGTTTTTATTCTAAATAGTTTTCCCTATATCGTTGTTATTTTTCCTGGATGTAGGGCATATGTACTCGCTTTTACTTCTTTCAATCTGCAGGTACGGCGTTTATATGAGGGAAACGCTTATAAAAGAAAACAAAGTATTTTCCGTGAGTATACCAACCTAAAAAATTGTGCTGTAATCTGTGTTATATGACAAGGAAAGCAACAATCATTTACTGTCAACCGATAGCAATACGACAAAAACAATGATGAGATTCATCTTGTGCCACATTGCGGAGAAAAAATCTACGGCTCCAAACCGAGGAGCAATCTCATGAGATAATGTAGCCAACATCCAACGGTCAATGTTCAGTATACTTAAAATTATTCACAAATTAATCTTTTTTTCCTTACATACGATTCTGTGTAAGATATTTATTGTATATTCCGACTGTTTCTTGTGACGGTTTGAGTGGACCTAAAATTCCACTTTTAACGTAAGCATCATAAACTACCTTGGATTGTTCGGAAACAGTAGGAACAGTCACTTCTTTGCTGTTGTCTTTCGCCATGAATGGATTTGTTGGCACCCTGAAAGGGTAAAGTACGGAAGTTAGGGAATTTTGCCATGTTTGTTCTATGTCTCCCAAAAAAAAAAAACATAATATTTTAATGTAACGAAATGGAATTTTCTCATTGCTCAATGATAAAATAAAACTTCTCTATCATTTAAAAGGTCTTTATCATGTGTAAAACTTTTTAACTTTGTATAACTAGCCAATCAGTTTCCTATTGATTTCTTAATCAGTTATAGGATTCAATTTTCGTCCCAGTTAGCTCTGTTCGCACTATAACGGATTGCTTCTATAGCAGATTCAGTTTTCGCCCCAGTTAGCTCTGTTCACACTATACTTGACTGTCATTGGAGTGCTATAATTTTCCTTCCGTTGAAGTTTTTGAGGTAGCCTTTACACTAGCAGAGGATTGTGATTTTGGTCCTAGTTAGTTCCGTTTATACTACACTGGAATGCTATTGGAGCGTTGTGATCATCGTTCTGTTGTAGATTTCGAGGTAGCGTTTACACTGGCGGAACCTATCATAGCCCTGCTTACAATATATTGCATTAACATGGAAATGTAACGTGGTCTGAGCTCTTTCTTACGGCGAAAGGCTGATGCTAAAAACCCGTATAAACGTTCTTTCCCAAGCCCAGACCAAAGGCTTAGGCCTGTCGTAGAAATATACAATAGAGTAAACTTAATAATGTCTTCCTTCCAATTATCAGTATACGAACTAACTTCAATCATGAAATCATACACATCTTATAATCTAAAAACAACAGGACAATGTTGGTCACGCAAACACAGAAAGACACATCTACGGTGCGAACAGGACAAAGCACAACAAGAAACAGATACCGACTCTAAAATAAATTCTTAACAACAGATACCGACAAAACAATCTTCGTTACAGAAACGAAAATATTTTTACTCCGTTTTAGACTTTGAGGTAGTCTTTACACTAGCAGAGTATTGTGATTTTGGTCCAAGTTAGCCCCGTTTTTACAGAGTCTGATAAATCGCGTGCCTTACGTGCCCTCAAACATCCCGTGCCCTCGTGCCCATTTTCACCCCGTGCCCCCGTGCCCTCGTGTCCTCCAACTTCCCGTGGCCTATATATTATATGTAACTATCATAGCAAATATAACGAGAAATAAAAAATATATCAAAACAAGAACAATAACATTAGAAACAAATCCAGTATGTAATAAACAAATAAAGTATGCTACGACAATGCAGTAAATAACCTCAAAGAATCTTGTGGTTGCTTTTTGGTTTTAGTCTGTTCGTTCCTAGAGTGGGTACTCCAAGACCAAAAAAAATTTCCTAGCATCAGTGCCCTGTATCATTGCCTATTTTCATCCAATCATTTTGCACCCTGCACAACAAGTTTCTTCCCAAAAAGTAAGAAAGTGCCAAAGTCAGACCAAAGGGTGCCAAAGTCATACCAAAGGCTTTTTTAAATTCAGTTTCAGGTAATATTTTTGGGTCTGTGGCTATTTAGGCTTTTTGATATTGCATCTGCAGGTAGATCAATTAGGTTCTATGTGAATGTTTTTTGATCTTCTGGGTTTCTATAAATTCAAGCATCTGATGCGGATCTACATGATTTTTCGTGATGTAAATGTTTTGTGTCTGACTTGAACAATAACATTAACAATAGCAAAAATAACAGCAACAGTAACAACAACAATAACTATAACTATAAAAATAACACTGATACACTATGCTGATACACTGTGCGAAAGGAGTGAAGTTGCAACGTTTCTATATCTTTTCCATTGCTCCGGACAACTCCAGGCACCTCCGACCATGCAACTTTTATATCTATTTTTTGGTCAGGAATTTTTTGTTCTGAACAGAAGGCATGGCCACAGCCAAGACAAGGAATTTTTGCAATTATCTTTAAATAAAACATACCTTCTCTTTACTCTTCTCCGTCCACTGTTCAAAAGGAGCACGGGATGAAATTGGTGCGAGGGCATGTCTTGAGGGCACGGGAAGTTGGAGGGCACGGAGTGAAAATGGGCACGAGGGCACGGGAAGTTGGAGGGCACGGGGCAGGGGGTGAAAATGGGAACCAGGGCACGTGATTTATCAGACTCGTTTTTACAATACCACTTTTTACGCTTTTACTTACGCAATAAAGGAGTATCGTTATATACTGCATAAAAAAGGCGAACATGAAAATAGTAATAAATTACTGTGCTTCTAATAACATAAAAAAGAATAATAGTTATATGCAGCATATAATAAAGGGACAACAATGATAAAACATGCTTGCGTGATCATAAATCACTTTTAAAGAAAATGGCCAGTTGCTTAATGATCTGCAAGTTTTCACATGCTAATATATAAATGAATTTTTGATCTGGAGATAGGTGGACAAAATTTGCAACTTCTCAGAGTTCATCTTCAAGTAGATTCAATACCGATTGTAGTCTTTATTTTTTTTATAAGAAACCTTCTATAAGAAACTCACAGTTGAGACCCGCGAAAATTTAAGAAACTTCTACTAGTGAATGAAAAATCGTTAAGAAACTTTGGAATTTTTAGGGAAGATTACATAATGCTTGATGATATTAATTGAGTGGACATGATGTTAGATGATTAATCCAGTGAAGATTGTGTATATAACTTTTTATGCTGTACAATATATACCCAGTTTTTGTTAATGTCTTTGTTGGAAGAAAGAATTCGTCGTAAAACAACGGAAGTATTTCATATACAATTAAGAAACTATTAAGAAACTTCTACTATCTAGTGAAATTTGGTAAAAAATGGTCACAAATTAAGAAACTTTCACTAGTGGAGGAGCCTAAGCTAGATTTCTCATAAAAAAGTAGTCTAATCAGATTTAAGACATCATGTTAGCTATATAACACATCATGTATATAAATATGTCATATGATATATAAATACCACCATGCGCCGTGCATTCAAAATATTTTATTTTCTATCAACGTGGTTCATGTGTTGATTCTCACATGCTTACAAGTAGAATCAGATACGGTACCCAATACACCATACAATTACCATGCCTTGTTAGCGCAGTAGGCAGCGCGTCAGTCTCATAATCTGAAGGTCGTGAGTTCGATCCTCACACAGGGCAAATTTTTTCCTTACTTTTATTTATTTTGGGAAGTTTAATTTTTTTTCTGTTGAATTTCTAGTTGGCCTCGAGTTTCTTAAAACTTCAGCCTACTGTTATAATTACTTTTATTTGGCCTCATGAATATTTTCTATGATTTCCTCAATATTTCAGGTTTATTTTCATTCATAATAAAAATAAATAGCTACAAACAATACAAAATTTAATTCTGTTTTTTATATTGATTTTTTTTATTTATTTGGCCTCAAGATTTTCAACGTTACAATCATTTATTCATAGCTAATGAAAAAATATATCATTTTGGTTTGCGTGATGATTTATTATTTTCTCGAGAAGATTTCCATTTTAAATTGCGTTTTGCTGCCCTCTGCACTGCCAAAAACATAGAAAGAATAGAGATGAAATGCAGTGGCAATGCCATTCACTTTACCAAAACTAAAATTCCTTCAAAATCAAATCATTTTTATTCATGTTTAAAGTTATGATAAAAACTTGAAAGAAAATCTCCATTATCAGCCAGCCCAGAGAATACTATATATTATATAAGTATATGGTATAACATATACACAATATAATACTATAATGCAGAGACGAAGGAAGAATTTGAATAGTGGGGGGGCACAAGGTTTGAAGGGCACTTTGACCACACCTAGTTCTTTTATGACCACGCCCTAAACACCGCTCCCTCATTTCTGCTTGTAGGGTTGATCTTTATATGAGCATACGGTTAAATCAAACATTGCAGTCTATTATTTAAAATAATAAAACGAGTATAACATTAATATCCTAATATAACGAATGTATATTCAAATTCGAATGACACTCTCATGATAGTTAAACACCTAGATTCTAGAATATATATTATTTAGTACATAATGACATTAATAAAACTGCTTAAAAGTCATCAAATAATTAAATGAGGCTAACTAATAGCTCACGCTAAATATAAGCTAGCTAATCCTATAAATTGCTTCTTTGTATTGATCAATTTTGCCCTAAACATTCCCTGGAAAGAAATTTTAAATTGCCCTCTAAATTGCTCTTTAAATTGAAAACCTATAAAATATATTTAAAATTTGAATCTGCAATCTCTACTTACCGTTATCTCAAACATTCGAATTTCTACCCCCCTCGTTAGGTTTCTTTCACGATATAATCATGATGTAAGGGGTGTCACTAGCAATAACAACCAGGGCGGAAAATTACTGACAGGGGTCTTGAGGCTTCCCCAGGTAAATTCTTTTTAACCAAAGACTTTCGGAAAAGGCTGGAAAATTTGTCATGAAGTTTTTGAAAATCAGTTTTTGAAAATCTTTTTAACATTCTAATATGTCATCAAGTTTTTGAAAATCAGCGACGGATGGAAAAATAAAATGAAACTTGCTAAAAATTATAAAATAAATGTAAATTTTTCCCCTTCCCCTACACTTTTCAACCTATTTCGAAAAATTAGAAAATCGAAATTCTGAGCAGTTTGAAAAAACGGCGAGAAGAAATTATCCTGAGTTAGTAAGTATACTACAGTAAGATGGTGTCTTATGAAAAACGCCCCTCACGTTCGATTAGCTACTGAAAAACATATGTCAAAAATACATATGAGAAATTAAGATAAAAAGATTTGTTCAGAAAAACAAAATTGTTGTGTTATTCAAAGAACCAAAAATTGTTGTGTCGTAAATTTAATGTTCTCTTAGGAACATTAAATACTAGATCTCCTAAACATGTAAGCGAAAGAGAAGAAGTAATTAAATGTCTGATTAATTAAAAGCTCGATATTCTGGGTCTTCTTGACCTAAAACCTGTTCATGAAGAACCAATAAATGTTTGTGTGCATGATAAATGTGTACTTTTCATTTCTAGTGCACGGAGTAGTAATGGTGATGCCTCAGGAGATGTAGGCTTTATCATCAATAAATTCTCAGCCAGCTCTTGCTGACACTCCTCCTTTCAATAACAAGATCCTTATCGCTCACTTCAATGGAAATCCAGCAACAAGTGTTACCTTACACTATTATCCAAAAGAGGGCAATGATGATGCTGAGAAACACTATGTTAATCTTTGTGAAGCATCAAGTAACAATACATTGTGCTTTGGAATCCAAAGCACAATGCATTTTTCGTAATTAATGATTTTAATGCACATCTTGGCAAGGATTCTTCTCGTTATAGTTATCACGAGAAAACAAACAGCAATGGAAAACTTATGATAGGCTTTTGTATGGAAGCGAAACTTGTAGAAACAAATACAATGTTTCAGAAGAAAAGAGGAAAGCTTTGGACATTCATTTCAGATATGACAGGTCACAAAACACAGGTTGACTATACTCTCATCAATCGAAAGTGGAAAAACTCTTCTATCTGTTCTTGAGAAGACGTGTAATTTAATAGAATTTGAAGATCTTGAGAAACAGACACGCGAGGTTAAAGAAGCAAATGTTCATTACAGACAAAGAGAAAATTGGAAAATCATAAACAGAATCATAGGCCGCAAGACTACTAAAAAAGGAATAATCATAGGTAACAGAAAAGGAAGATAGATTTAAAAGTTGGTACAATCACTTCTCATCTTTGCTTGGTAAAAAGTTACAGAGGAAGTCGAGGAAATAACATCAGTTTTATCTAACATTGATATCGATGACAACCTGTTCAGTATGGATGAATACACTGTTGTAAAGAATAAACTAGAAAAAAAAATAAGGCACCTTGACCAGATGGCATACCAACTGAAGTTCTAAAGCATTGTGATTTTGATGAAATCATTCTCAGCTTCGCTAATTAGGTATTAATGAATGGAGAAAAACCCGAACAATGATCCGAAATGGATATCATTTACTTACCAAAATCAGGAGACTTGTCATTCACTGGTAACTACGGAGGTATCGGCATGTCATCTATCTCAACCAAGATTACTAACAAAATGCTGCTCAGTAGAATTTAACCTGCCACTGAACCACTTCTCAGACCCAACCAAAATGGCTTCCGTCCAAAGGGGTTCTACAGCATCACATATTCCCACGCTGCGTAGACTAATTGAAGGAGTAAAGCGAATTAATTTTGAAGCAGCTCTTATCTTCGTTGATTTTCGTAAGGCTATCAACAGCATTCTTAGAGAGAAAATGATGAAGATTCTCTTGGCGGCAAAAGTCATTATACTTGATGGCGAGAGTGAACAAATTAATATTGTTGCTGGAGAGACACATTCGCTCCATACCTGTTTGCAATTGTGTTAGACTATACATTGAGAATAGCAATCAAAGATCATGTAGAACGCCTTGGTTATTAAACTTATTAAGGGCAGAAGTAGATGCAATCCTCCAATTACAATCACAGATACTGATTTCGCTGACGACATTGCTCTGATCACTGAAGGACTGAGACAAGCTCAATAACTACTTGCCAGAGTTGAAACAAAGGCTGCCAAGGCATGATTGCACGTGAATGCGAAAAAGACATAAGTGATGGTATACAACCAAAGTCATAATGAAACCACACTAAAATCAATATCTGGTAACACAATAAAGTTAGTGGAAAACTACAATTATCTTGGCTTCTGGATGCAGAGCTCTGAAAAAGATATTGATGTAAGAAAGGCTCTCGCTTAGGTAGGATGCAACAAGCTATCAGAAATATAGCTATAACAATAATAAGTCATCGCATAAACGAGACATAAAGATTGGATTACTATAGATGGATGCGACGTGCGGTGATCTCGTTACGCGCAGAAGATTATACGAACAGGGTTATTCTTAGAAGGGAGAATTATTCTCATGGGAATTTCCTTCTTTTTTTCTCTCCTTGCTCTTGATCAGCATGTTTGGTTACCTTTTTATCAAGAAAAGTTTGAATTGTTTATTGTATTAGGGAACCAGGGCAATTTGAACGCAAAAAACACACTGACTAACCTTAACATCTAATGCTTGCCAATCTGATGACAACCTGTAGGCACGGTTCAACATTGTTACCAAGCATGCTTGGTAAGAATGCTTGTATTTTATTGTCAACATGAACCGTGTTGACAATGTTGAACCGTGTTGAACCGACAATGTTGAATCAAAATGACAATTTTGATTTATTCATCGTCATTTACGGATAAGAAGCACCAATTCGATTCAAAGGCAATATTTTATTGGTTGCTTTGCAAAAACAAAATTGTTCGTTCGCTGCTTTGGACGTAGCTGCAATTTGGCTGTTTTTGGTAGTTTGTTTGAAAGAATAAAACTGCGTGTACGCCCAATTGGACGTTCGTTGTTTGCTGTTTCTAGCGCTGCTCGAATGATGTCATTTTGAGATATGGTAACATGCCTAAAAGTTTATTTGTTTATTGTACACTTTAAATATTATGATTTCGTATATTTGATCAATTACATTTAAAGTATGTGTTGTCGCTTATGCTAGATTGTTAGTAATTAACATAAGAACAGATTTGTTAACTGCTCGGTTTGTATAGATTTATATTTATCGCTGTGCTAATTATTAATTAATGTTTGTTGTATCACAAACTGTTAAGAAGAACTTTGTTAAACATTTACTTATTATGTAGAATTCACTTATTTAAATTAATTTATACTATTTCAGCGAACAGTCTGTCAAGTTATCACAATCGGTGTTTAGTTTATTTTGCTGTGATTCTGCCGGAGGTGTGGCTTTGCCGACTCGTAAACCTGTAGCCTTTAATTTGCTTGGAAGCTATAAACATTACGCTTTGAGGAATAAACATTATGTTCAATAAATGAATGTACACATTCAAAAGTTGTCGAGAATGTTAATTAAAGACAAGGGTATTGATGAACACTTCACAAATATTTCATCATACAGATTATCCTTTTTTCAAAAGCTTGTTCTTTGCCGGGGGATTGGACTTTGCATTGCCTAATCGGGCAGGGACACTGAATCTAGCATTGAACGAGCATATTGGAAACTTGAGTCAACTTGAACAACTTTGCGTTCAATCCCCCTCAGTTATGTCGACCGTTCAGGACCAGCACAGCCGAAGACACTCCTTAGAGCTATAAATACAGTTGAAAGCAGGGAATCACACTATCATCACTAGGCCTGATAAAGATTGGGGAGTCGTCATAATGGGTAGATCGGAGTATTCTCGATTATTCAAAGAGGAATCCATCAATGACAAAATAAAATTCTCATCGGTTAGTCTTGAGCGACCTAAGAAAAGAGGTAGACCTCCAAAACATTAACATCCGCCTTTGGAGAAAGAAAAAATATTATATACTGTTTTAAGCAGGAGATTGCCGGAACAAACGGCTAAATTCCTAAGTAAAAAAGGGTAGCCCATCAATATGGCAAAACAAAGACCCATAACAAGACTTTGGCAATGTGTCCTATACTTTTTTCAACTAGCACTTACAATTACCAACTTGCAAAGTGGCTGCATGAAAAACTAAAACCGTTGTTTAACAACGATCATAACATCACCGATATTTTTGAGTTTTCTGAAAATATCTGCAAAACAAAAATAAACAATAGCGAGATTTTAGTATCTTATGATGTGACTGCCTTTTCACAAATGTTCCCGTTGATCAAACAATCGATATCATTGTGTTGTGCTAATTGGTTCAACAAAACACAAAAGTTAGATATTACTAAAGCAGAACTTAAAGAACTTCTTATGATCGCCGCCAAGAATCAACTTTTTCAGTTTGAGGGTAATCTATATGAGCAAAATGATGGCGTTGTGATGGGATCTCCCTTAGGTCGGTTCATGGCAAACGCTTTCATGAGTCGTTTAGAAGAACATTTAAATAATTTTGAGGAAATGCCTTCGCTGTACAAAGGTATGTGGATGATACATTAGCCATCATGCCCCAAATTCGAGCAGCCGTAAACTTTCTCGCTACATTGAATCACTGTCATCCTTCCCTCAAGTTCACTATGGAAATTGCGAACAACAATGTTTTTCCTTTCCTGGGTATGGAACTTGAAAAATCTGATTGTAAACATAAAACACGGGTTTATAAGAAGCCTGCAGACAACAGAGGTTTACTGTTACATTTTCAAAGTCCTGTTGACAATAAATACAAGCGTGCTTTGTTAGTAACAATGTTGTACCGTGCCTACAGATTGTCATCGGATTAGAAAGCATTCGATGTTAAGGTTAGTCAGTGTGTTTTCGCATTTAAAATACCCTGGTTCCCTAACACAATCAACAATTTGAACTTTTGTTGATAAAAAGGTAACCAAACATGCTGATCAAGAGCAAGACGAGGAAAAGGAGATGGAAATTCCCATAAGAATAATTCTTCCTTTTAAGGAGTAACATCTGCTCAGGCTGTGAAAAAGCAATTGCATGAACTCAGTAATAAGATAAGAAAAGAAGTTCTGCCCGTTTTCAGCAGCAGAAAAGTAGGCGAACAAGTATAATCTCGGGAGCCAAAGCCTCCCATTGTGAACCAACAATCCGTTGTGTACTATTTTAAGTGTAATTAGTGCGATGCAGATTATGTCGGTTAAACATGTCGACACTTACACCAAAGGATTGAGGAACACAAAGCGTCGGCCATCGGTTGCTATATTAAAGAACAGCATGGAATGCAGCCCGAGAATTTGCACCAGCAATTCAAAATATTGCGCAGGTGCCGAGGGAAAACAGATTGTCTAATCTACGAATTGCTGTTCATTTAAGATTTGAAGCCAAAATATAACAAGCAGTCAGATTCCATTGAAGCAAAATTGTTCACTTAGTCTTTTCAGCGCCAAAAATCTGAACTGCCAAAATTCTCACCACGTGATAAAAAATCTCAATATTGTTTATTTTCTATATATACAAACAATGTCTTTCATTTCATTTAGCTTGAAAATGATGTTAAAGTGCATCTTCACCGAAAAAATTATCATCTGCTAGTATTTTTTGAGTTATTATGAAAACGTTTCACAGAATATATTTTTTTCAGTTCCGATTTCATGACTCGTTGAATGTCCGCTTTTGAGCAAAATTTTAAACCACGGCCGGACAAAACACAATATGAAAGATACCTGGGTTGACAGCGGAAGTGACGCACTGCTAGGAACATAAACATAGTCTAGCATTTTTCAAGCTTGTTGAATGTGGGATAGAAAAGTAACTTTAAATTCAGAATTAATTAGTTGCAGATCGTTGTGGAATTTACATTTGTGTCAAAAAGGCATACATTGTGGTGTGGTTCAATATTCTTGTATCTATACGTCAGAAATTGTGTATGATCGGGATTTGAATTCACCCAGTTTTCGCTCGCTCAATAACCACGGAAGCTTGACAATGATGACATGCATGGCTCATGGCTGTTTGCCGTGTTCTTTCTGCCGAATTCAAATACTAGGATTTCTGGACATTTTTGCATTTATCAACAGGAAGAGAAATAGCCGTATAAACATAACTAATAACAAATTCAATTTCGATTTGGCTAATGAAGGATGGTGAAGAAGATGTGTACATGAGTGTAAATTTTTTCGTTCACAACATCTAAAATCACAACATTCTCTGCATTTCATCCACTTAGGAGGAATCAAGAGATTATTTATTTTCTTCAAGATTTGCATCTATTGATAATTTGCTCAATAATTCACATTACTCTAAGTCTAGGCCCTGCGCAGTTAAGTTTAAGTAAGCCAACACCCTGTTTTATTCCGTAACTGGTTTAGATGGGTATGTGGACCAGTTTCATGAATCATGTTGATTGTGGCCCCAAACATGTTATACGCACTTTTTTATAAGAAACAGCAGGGCTAAGATTTGGTTCATATTTTTTGCTACGAAATCAGGCCTACGGGCCAAGTACAAAAAAGTATAGATGCTTTGATGTTGAGCACTTGACCGGTGAAACACATTTAAAAGAGTTTGTAAAATTAAAAAGTTTGTAAAATCAGTCCACGCATTCATATGAACATTAATATCTACAGAAATGTTATATTGTACAGGCATGGGTTTTGTTACCATAGCTTTTAGAAAACAAAAGAATGTATTTAATTTCAAAACGCCCCGATAGACTTAATATGTGACATTAGTTCGAAAAAACTTTATGATGCCATCTATCATGAATGTAGATTTGACTTTCAGGGTATTGTAGGCTACGAGCATCGTATTCTTTGTATTCCCTTTTCCATTATATTATTATTATTATATTATTATTATTATGAACTGTAGTGAAAAGAAACAGGTATTATGTCTTCTCGGATGGAAGAATAATTAGGTTATGACCGAATACAATGCCCATTCGCAATGATAATGTCTCCAGAAGAACAATTCTCAAATAAAAACCTCCAAGCGTATAACCCATATTCAGGGATATTTCTTCAAAAAGTGTAGCTGTTCTCAAGTAAAATTGTAAATTGTGTGAAAACCTTCCCATTTGTTTCGGATCTCCCCACAGGCACTACCATAATATATAAGGTTTCCCATTAACACCCTTGAGTTCAGGGTTTTGTTGTCCTATTTTCTTTTGGTCGGGGTTGTGTTCCATTTTGTAAGGCTATTCATTCTTGACATTTAAAAATTTTATTTGCATATTTGCTGCAGTTTACAAACGGAAAACCATTAAATTATCAATAATCTTGCTTGCAAACATTTGTTAATTTTATGTTGTCTGAATTTAATTTACTTCAAAATTATTTTGACATCCTCCTTGTGCAATTCTATTAATTCAAAATTGTCTTCAGATTTAAAATATTCAAATTGAGTCAATGTGATCTTTTTCAGATAAAATACAACACAAACTAATGTCCATCATTGGATCACACAGAAAATTGAACATAAAAACAATTAGATAACTTTTCTTGTAGCAAATCTGTTGAATGTCCAAAGAAGTAAGAGAACTATACATAGTATTGTGTTGTATACATACTGTATTCCACAGAAACACACAATTCACTTCGGTAGTTTGTAGTTTACAGTTCATGTTAGTTATAATTTTATTTTGTTCTTGTATTTTTTATTGTTGCTGCTAAAACCATAAACAAAACTGTTTTAGGTTTAATGATGAAAAAAAATGTTCCTATTAATTGAAATAAATCTTTGCATTCGATTTCTATAAAATGCTACCAGTGAGTGGACAAAGCTAGAAATAAATAAACTGAGAAATCCACTAATTGTCTGACTCGCTAGCTACCAATACATTATTATATATTTTTATCATCATTACAGATTGGTAAACTTTTTTACCTAAACTGCAATTTTGCACTGAGGTGTACATACTCTTGAGTCCGGAATAGACGGCGCATTCCCCAAATAATTTTTTTTAAGACTTTTTCCACCCTGGACATTTTTATTTAAACCCCCCAGCTTATAAATTTTGAAGAAAATATGCACATTGAAGCGTTCTGCCTTCCTCGATGTCTGCAAGGACCACCTCATGCGTCAAAGCATCTCTGCATTTTCTATTTCTGTGCAGCAGCTAAGCTCTGCTGCATTACGTGCAAATGCCAGCGAACAGTGACCGCATTTACACCTGCATCAAAACGAACATATATTTCATTCAAAACGATTTCGCTATGGGATTTCGTTCTTAAAAAACTACGAATGCGAATAATGGCGTAGTCAGTCAGTCTATATCTGGCCTGTTCTCACTTTCCTCATTCAGGCACACTGAGATGCGGTTGTGGCGGCCAAATAACGAAAGATAGAAACGAACACTGCTTGTTGAAGAACAATCTTCATCTTGTTTTGTTGCAAACAATATTTACTTACAAATCCATGACCATGAGGCTTCGTGTTCTTGAGTTTGGGCTTCGTTGATTCAACTTTCATCTTAAATCTCAAAATTTGAAAGCTCATTCGAATCTGCATCATTTCTTGAACTACTCCATGAGATCTCGGAATCGGATGAGCTCATTTTACTGAGATATTGGAATGTTTAAAAAAGAGACCTCAATGCAACGTACGCAACTCAATTAAATTTTTTGTTTGTGTTCGTGGATGTTTTTTCGATTCTCTCAAAGAATGGCTAATGACTTTGGAATTAGGGGGCAGATTAAAAATATTTTTTCAACTTACATTAAGCCCCATCTTTTGGAAATAATAAAAAAAATTGTGGGTGCAGGTGCATGTGCACTTATTTATAATTAAATGTTACGAACATAATATTCTTATATCGCATTAAAGTCGCAGAAAATGAGGTTGTCCGGATAGGTTTAATTTTCACCTCAGACAGAACTGAGCATTTGTGTCAATTATCCAATCTCCCTTGATCTCCCTTGGTAGGCTTCGTCTTGGCAGGCTTCAGTCAAAAATAATGCGCGAGGGTTCGTATGACAGAACGCCATGAACCTCTCTGTCCAAAGCAGCATTTTGTAGCTCACTTTCCTTGAGCAGAACGTCTCTATTCAAACACTTGGAAATGTTGTGTTACGTTTAAGCAGTATTATTAAATGAGGCCATTCCCCTGTTCTTCTGATGGAATGTCCAACAAAAGATAGCTGACAATAAATAAGGGTCTGGATCAGTGGGCTTGGGAGCATAGGTTCCAAATCTTTGATCGGCTAACGATGAATGACATGCATCACTGAATTAGCCAATCAGATTACTAGAAATCCCGTGAAACTTCTGGAAAGGCAACAATCTAGCCATTTTCTGTAAATTTTATAACCTCCTGCCATGAAGGAAACCTGATTTCAATTTTTTCTCGCTAAAAATGGTTGATCTGATTTCAACTTTTTCAATTGATCAATGGTGTTGGGCGCACATTTCCAGAACGGGGATATTTTGAAAAACGAATTCGGTTCAAAAGTTATGGCCAAAAACGAAACACTCGTTTCTTTATCTCAACCTTTCTCCTCGCTAAAAAAAAACTTCTGTTTTGACTCGTTAGTCCTATTTTTTTGTATTATAAGATAAAAATAATATTGAATAAACTTACCATGTGCTTGTGCATCTCAAATAAATAAAAACAAAGACGGCAAGAACACCATCTTTTTATTTTCACTCACGGCTTTTTAAACAAATTTTAACATTCCTGAGATTTATAAACAATTTTTACAAATTTAAATTTAAACAATCCTGAGATTTTTCTTCTTCACTTCTAAATTGATTGATTCACTCTTCCATTCTTCGTGTTTGTCATTTGCACATTGGCACAAGCAACAAAAAAGTCTCTTCCCAACAAAAAAAGTAGAGGAATAGATCATTCATTTATTAGAATCCAAGTTGCAAAGAATATATCATTTATAACGAGTAAAAGGTGAGTGAATTCACTTGTATTTGGTGTCACAAAAATGCAAAGGATTTGATTGAGTCTATGGACAAAAATTGTACTTAAAATGTGACAAAATGTTTTTGCTGTTACTCGTTGATAATTACATGAATCAAATATACCTTATTTGGAATTTTAGTTGCCTTGATAGTCAATTTATTTAACTTCAAAGTTGCAATTGTGCGTCATCCTCAAACTAGAGCTTCAGAAAAGACCGAACAATTTGCAAGAATTAAGATTAGAAATTATGTACTCGATTTCCGGATGTGTGACCGGAAAAAGGAACGTTTTGCAAGGAATTTCATTGGAGAGATAATCTAGAGAAGATTTAGCGACTGTGGGATGTTCTTTTACGTCAACAGAGATTTTAATAAATTTCTGAATTTTCTACTGCTCCCTGGCTTTGCTCTAAGCTTCCTTTCTTTCATGGTCCCTTTCACCCACGATGGAGGGTAACTGATTAAAAATGTTAAAAAATTGAATGAAAATAAGGAGTAAGAGACTCAACATTATAAATTAACAGTGGCCAACAACTTTGAAGCAGACGCACAAATACAATTCATTCACACATCTACAAAATACCACCCAAAGCAATCATAATGGGTTATACTTAACAGTACGTGGCTTGTGTTGCTACTTACTTGGAGTCCCTTTACACGCACTTGAACTAATGGATCTATTTTCTACTTTACAAATACCGGTTTGTGCTGCATGGCCCCAATAAGCTTATGATCAATATCAGACTTTACCACGCATTGTAAATGGTAACAAAGGAATCTGAGAGTACAAAGTGTCTTATGCAAGATGTTTATTCCCCTACTAATGTTAAGATTAGTACATCGTGTATGTTGTTCCCAGTTTCCAAGTATGGATTTAGTTGCCAGTGTGGTTTAGGAGAGTCCTAATTAGATATTATAATCTATTTCTGATAAATATACAGTTTACTTGCTGAATGAAGGGGTGAAGATGATATGAAAGATGACATTCTGAGGGGTGTATTTAGTATTATTTAGGATAGGGATTATTTAGTTCTCAATTGGCACAAAAATACAAATATAAATATAAAATTCAAGAACAAAAACACAAACATAAATTCAAGCTTTGCCATGCACAATCTGTACAGAAATGCGGTCCTCTTAACACTATTAGCACTATACTGTGCTAATAAATCAATGGAATGGCAAATCTTCCAAATGATAAGCTTTTAGCGAACACCTTACATGGTGACGATAAGCTAACCTTCAAATATAGTACAGAAATTCTCAAGACAATAAATTTTATAAAGACCTTTCAAGTAAATTTCCATGCATAGAATTATATGTGTAACATTTTCTCATTTTCTCTACTTACGTAAGACATTATTTCTTGTAGTTTAATTCGCATTCCATGTATTCTAATTTTTATTTCTTTTAAATTTGTATGTGTTAGTTTATTTTATGGTGCAAAAACTCAACTGTGCATGTCTTTTGTCGTAATTTAGTTTCCTTTCTTCGTGATTACACTAGTATAAATCAAGAAAAATTTCCAAATTTTAAATCCCGTCCCAAATTTTTAAATGTATAGAAAAAGCTTAAAAAACTAATGAAAGAAACATTGGCACATACCTGTCCTTTCAATATGAAACTCGAGCTGTCGTCTTTCCATAACCAAAGCATCGACTTCTGTTTCAAGAGCATCTATTTCCTGAGTATAGATTAAATTACCCTTTCAAAATAAAAAAGTTTGATGTTTTTTCTGCATTGATTTCTTGAGTTAGGAACAAAAATGTATGTGCATAAATATTGGAAAAATAAGCTAAGAAACGTTTCATTTTGACTTTGGTCAGATCTCTGGGCTTTTGAAAAATCAAACTGGTATGTGCTTCAATTGTGAAATCATCATTTCTCAAAAATAGTTTTAAAACATGATTTGTTGTGAATACAAACTTAAAACTTTGGTCCAGTCAAAATTAGTAGTGACAAAAATGAGATGTGTAATTTTTTGCTATAATTTTCTGCTACCTTCATTAAAAGCGAACATTCAATTACAAATAACATATGTGCCATGACGATTTGCAGAGGAAGATTATTTTAATCTGACGTCAGTGATAAATTAGTGGAAATTAATTTCTGCTGAGCAATCCTTTGATTTCAAAACTATCTACTTGGAAGAGAATAATTAATATAACGTTCAGATAACTATTCAAATTTGACGCTAAAATATATGGAATATTCTGAATCTAAACGTCTTGCCCTCTAATTATTAGAAATCCATAGACCTCATACCAGGGCCTGTATTGTTCAAATAACTAAAAGTTCCAAAAGTCTGTCTGATAAAGAATAAAACGCAGTAAAAAAATATTAGATTTTTCATTGCTCAATCGGGTATCAAGCAGATACATTGAGGCTAGCTTTAAACGAGCATATTGGAAACTGGAATCCAAATTGGAGTCCGACCGTAGGGAATTGGCCGCAATAACTTTGCGCTCAATTGCCCTCAATTATGTCGACCGTTCAGGACCAACACCGCCCAAAACACTCCTTAGAGCTATAA